>JAOXYI010130965.1:0-33595 GCA_028566495.1 Lithophaga antillarum | reverse complement strand
TGTTTTTCTTTTATTTTTTTTTTTTTTTTTTTTTTTTTGTTTCTTTTCTTTTTTTTTCTTTTGTTTTTGTTGTTTCTATTCTTTCTTTTTTTTTTTTTTTGTTGTTTCTTTTTTAGGAAAAAAAAGAATATGAAGAGAGTTGTTATAGCAATTTTCCTGTTATTTGACATTATGAGTAAGTTATTTTAGCAAGTTTTACACTACAGAGAGACAGTTTTCAACAGGACAATAAAAATATACATGGAAAATGTTGAACACTGACGAATGTGAATTGTTTAGGTTTTTCCCATTTTGATTATGATCTGTTTATATGGAAATATTTGTTGGGAATTATCATTTATTCTCATATTATTAACCCGTTTTAAATTACAAATAAACAAACAAAAACAAAACAAAAATAATTAATAAGATATTTTTCTTTGTTGTACCCTGATGAACTATATCAGTAAATGCGCCTGATATTGTTAAGTTTCTATCAGTTTCTATATGTAGCGCTAAGGGTTTGTTTATTTCGACTGACTGCATGACACAGCTCCGTGAATAATTTAATTCTTTGTTAACTTTAGTGAGGTCTTTCATCGTTATGCAGATAAAATTTGTCTTTCACATTGATGATAGAAAATAAATATACATTTTGAAGTTTGTACGCTGATAAGGACAACAAGACTGAGAAAAAGCCAGAAAAATGTTTTATGGTCGTCCACAATAAATGATACTTTAGTTAGATAATTACTGTTTATCACATTACTAGGTGTAATTAAATTAATCGGGTACATAATATGACAGTTTTTTTTTTTTTTTTTTTTTTTTGAAGTTCTATACACTGTAATGTATGGATTTCATATTAGTTATAATAACAAAATTCACAAGTTGACAGTAATCACGTCAGGTAAATGACTTAAGCTAATATTTTTTACTATTTTGTAAAATTTGTCTTGTTTTGTTTTGTTTTTGTTTTTTTTTTTTTCACCGATTTTTGACCAATTCAGTTGCTATTAATTTTTATATAAGGCAAAAATATGTAACCAGACACTCTTTATAGTCTATGTATCTCAAAAATACTTAGCCCGAGATTTTTTTTTTTCTGTTTTTGCAGCATGTTGGTCAATTCCAACGATAAAATGCCATAAATAAAAAAAATATATACTTACACTCACTAATGATACAAATTTCTTAAATCTAGTTTTGTCTGAAGCGGGAGCAGTATCACCAGTGGTCGATCCAGATCCAACCAAGTTCTGTAGGGCAAAAATCACAGGCTGTCCGGACTTTGAAGTAGACAGTAGTTGTAATAGATGCTGCGAACGTAATGAATGTGAACGTGGAGATTGTAAACCCCGAGGATGTAGATGCACTAACTGTAAGTCAAAAACAGCAGTTGTAGAAATTATTCAGTAAATAACATTCAACTGTCTTTAAAAACAACTTTGTTCTAATATTGACCAATGATATTCTGTCTGTACCATATTAGTCTTTTTCAGTCTCTCTGTACTCGATATAGCATAAATGATACATTACCTCAGCAGAGTACGATATTATTAAATTCCTGTTTCGTAAATTCCTGCTGTATTACCACATATTGCTGTGTATTCGTATAGATATTATCTATATGGAGTATATGGTGTGATGCATTGTATCATCTTTCTGTTTGGTGACTACATGTAGATGATAATATACTACAATAGGCCTAAAAGTTTCCTTGCATTTTTCAACAACGGCCAGTAATAATTTCTAGATATTTAACACAAACGTATGATACAGATACAGTAATACGATGTGATTTACTAATCACCGCGTCTTCATATCATTTTAAACTTTCATTCACGTTCATTTTTGCTATGAGATTGACTTTCAGACCTGTCAGAGTTCAATTCTTTGTTTAAAGTAATAAGAAATTATGAGTGACTGAAGTATACCGAAACATAAAAATAATCGAATTGAGATTTTAAACTGTGTGATGTCTAGGACATTAATAGTATCTGAAAGCTGCTAAAGTTTATTCTTTGGATATTAAAAGAAGCGATACATTGAGAAAAAATATCAAGAAGAGTTAATCTCATGCAGCATTGTTCTCAAAACGACAGGTTATTTTTCATCATTCTTACGATGACAATAATCACGGGGATAGAAACGCAGGCCTTTCAGGAATAGTATGCTGACATAAATACCTGACTGACTAAAGAAACACATCCCAGTTCTACGTCACTTCGTTTTTAAAATTTAGTTGAGCACATAAAAAATAAGATTATATTAGCTTCATCATATCTTAACAAATTGCATTTGAAACACTAATATGACTATTTTATTTATATCTCTTCAGATTCAACAGGTTAAAGAAAGGATGACGACATTTAGATAAAATAAAAATCAAAGACAACGAAAGGCAGTTCCCTTGTTTTTCAATAGAACAAAATCCCCCGCAAAATGGTTTCTTTATGCCTATCCACAGTTATGGCTACACTTAATATTTTAATATTTGTAACTGTCTAATTAGCGACTTTCAATGGGTTATCGAAACAAAGCTTTTTTTTTAATATATGGTTTGATTGTACGTCTGCAAATTTGCGCGTAAAAATTTTATCGGTAATAATTTCCAAATATATTGATTCAATGTTGACATTTATAAGTCAAAGTTATAACTCATTAAGTTCTTCACTGAAAGGAATTTTCATCGGATTATTACAATTATTTATAATATGTAACACGCTGCCACCTTCAAAATCATCATGAAACAGGACATTGATGTGAACTCAAAGATGATGAGTATTTGCATTTTCAAAATAGGTGGCGTTTAAGTTTTGATGACGTGTTTAATTCCATAAACCATTTTGGAACTGTGGTTTTAATCTAAATTATCGAATTATGAAGTCGTCACTTAACGTTACGCACAATACTCGAACCACCTAACGAAACGCTAATGTTACATTACGTCTTTAAATGGCTGAGTACATTAAAAGTAAAAATACCAAAATCAACGTTTGGACATTTTTTAAAATCTTCAAACATTTTAAATAAAAATTGAAGCTGATGTGCTATTGTATTAATACACATATTGTTTTACCCTCCCCCACCCCCGCGAAAGCAGGCGGTATATAGTGATCATGTCTTCCTTCTGTCCGTCCGTCCGTCCGTCTGTCTGTCTGTTCGTAACCTTTTTGTATCCACCACTCCTCCTTAACCGCTTCATGGAATTTCAAGAAACTTTAATACATTCTTCATAAAGTGTAGTTGTGCACCATGTATTTATTTTTTTCCATAATTGAAAGTTTTCCGGAAAATAGCCATTTTACACGTACTTAGGGTCTGTTTTAGGGGGTCCCATATTGTATCCACTGCTTTTCCTTAACCACTTCATGGAATTTCACAAAACTTTAACACATTCTTCAGTTTGAGGTGTAGTTGTGCACATTCTTCACTGTGAGGTGCAGTTGTGCACCATTTATTTAATTTTTCTAATTATTGAACATTTTCCAGAAAACAGTCATTTTACGTGTACTTATTCTCTGGTAGAGGGGGGTCCCATATTGTATCCACTACTCTTCCTTAACCACTTCATCGAATTTCACAAAACTTTAACTTATTCTTCAGTATGAGGTGTAGTTGTGCACCATTTATTTATATTTTCTAATTATTGAACATTTTTCAGACTCTGGTAGAGGAGGATCCCATATTCTATCCACTACTCTTCCTTAACCACTTCATGAAATTTCACTAACTTTAACACATTCTTCAGTATGAGTTGTAGTTGTGCACTATATATTTAGTTCTTTTCAGTAAATGAAAATGTTCCGGAAAACAGCAATTTTACATGTACTCGGGCTGTGGGTAAGGATGTTCCCATATTGCATTCATCACTCCTCCTTAACCACTTCATGGAATTTCATAAGACTTTAACACATTCTTCAGTATGAGATGTAGTTATGCATCATATGTTTATTTTTTTTCCATAATTCAAAAATTTCCGAAAACATGGGAATAGCCTTTTTACATGTTTAGACTTAGGGGGTCCCATGTTGTATCCAGTACGCTTCCTTAACCATTATATGGAATTTCATTAGATTTTAACAAATATTACAGTATGCATTGTAGTTTTGCACAAAATATTTTTAGGATTTGAAATTCTCCAAAATGGGTACTTATCCATTTAACAACAAGTATGGGGCTCGGGGGTATTAGAATGTGAGCTATGTTCACGGTACCTTTATTTTGAAGCTGTAGTGCCGTCATGAACATTGAAAATCATACTTATTTGAACTAAATCTGATAAAAGAAACAGATGCCCAACCTTGATTTTAAAAATTACACAGTAAAACGTCAAAGACAAAAAATTGGGACAAATTTTTAGGTTCGGAAAAAAAAATTCCAGTGGAATCTTTATAATGCATTTTGTCTTGCGTATGTTTGCTACAGCATAGCTCACTATATGAACATTTCCAACATTTCTGTAAAAAGCAATAAAAATAAAAATCAGTCCTTTTTCTTTAGTCCATTTATTGATTTATGCGTAATTTTGATGTTTTTTCCTATGCTTACAGTGATTACCAGCTTTGCCCTGATCCGCCATATTGCAGTCTGGCGTCATATTTTGCCTCAAAAATTGTCATAAACGGCCTGACCGTTATGACATTATTGTATGCAATTTCGACGATTCTGGCCAACAATTTCTACTTTTTTTAAGCAAATTAGTTTTATATGGCAAAATTTTCGTTACTCCTTAAATGGTTCTTTTAGCTGTGAAAACTAGATTTTTGTCTTTCCAGCAAGAGAGGCTTATACAATATCGAAATAATTTTTAAATACATGTCTTCGAAATCTACCACTAAAATGCGATCATTTGATATTATACATTGTATATTTATGTCTGATAAAATTATTTTAAATTCATTTGAAAGACAGAGATTAGGTAAGAAATACGTCTTTATGAAATCGTCGTTTCGAAATTTTTGTGGTCGCCATTATGGTTGATCGCTGTGGGATCCGTATTTTAACTAATTGTACACGTTGTTGACTTGTTTCTGGTGTCAGTGTTTTTTCTCGTGCAAATTATGACATGTGCACGCTGAGATAATTAGGATTTCAGGATGGGTGTTGTTTACAGTGCAGCAGATTCTCCCTTACCGGTACATGCGATCTCAGGTCCAGTTTTGTATTAGATTTGTACAGTCGAATCTTATTGTTTCGTTTTACCTTTGTGTTTGCCCTCGTATTGTCTTGTTATGTCCGAACTGTGATCGTTTTATTTGTGTGTTTGCCCTCGTGTTGCCTTGTTATGTCTGGAGCGTGATCGTTTTGTTTTTGTGTTTTCCTTTGTATTGATTTGTTATGACCGGACTATGATTATTGTACTTTTGTATTTACTCTTGTGTTTGAATTGTTATGTCGGACTGTGATCGTTTTATTTATGTGTTTGCTCTCGTGTTGTCTTGTTATATCCGGACTGTGTTAAAATATACTTTAAAGGCTTTAAATGACTTTGTTGAATTGCTGAAATTTCCTGCTGATGTTCTACAATTTTTCTTTAAAGTGAGCATTCCAATTAGTGACATTTGTTGACACCAGCTTATCTTTAGAATTATAACTTAACCTATAACAATTAACGTCACAACCAGACATTATGACCATTGTAACCCGATTAGACATGCTGTTTTTGTCTAAAATTAAACTTTGAAAGCGAACGTTTGGACTTAAGTCAAATGAATTAAAATGATGTTAAACGTATCTCTACTTTCCTGGACTATACATCAGTTTTGTACAAAGCAAACATTTTCGAATATGGTCTCTGGTCGAAATTACAAGAATTATCCTGATGTGGTTAGGGTTAAGCTTATTCTGCAGATATATGTGTCGATCTGGTATTTATTGACTAGGATCGGTCTGGTCTGGTATGCGATGAAACAGATCACATACAGGACAAATCGTACTTAGAAATAGCTTTTTCATTTTAAGTTTACGTGCTAGTCTGCTTAGAATTATCAAAACCGAAATACTGATCAAACAGTCATAACAGTTAGCGTATGCGTAATGCAAGGACATTCTTACTATCTGTATGCAGCAGAATTTACCCATGTTTCGTTTTAGAAGCAGAACAAAGGACTTCCGTTTCATTTTTTATTATGCAAGTGATGTTATCATCTAATAATTCGTTCAAATTCTGTTACCGAATGAAATTATAACCAAAGACAACCGGTTTCCTTCGTACTTAGCCCATTTTCTCGGAATTGAAAATTGAGACATTTAAACTTGAGGATCTGTGAAAAACGTAATTATTGTATTTTTACTAAAGTAATCGTCCCATTTGTGAGTTATCAAAACAATTCATTCTTCTACGTATGGGTTAGCGAGACTACGGTTGGTATGTTGATATTCTTACTATCGCATTGGCCGTACTGATAGGGATGTATTACTGTAATCAATACTATTCAATTTGATTTATTTTATTCCACAGACCGTCCACAGAACTATATTATATTATGCCAAAGAATAGACGGTTTATTATTATACAAGTCTTCCCTTGCATAAATATCTTAATGGTGAATAACACAGTACAGGTTATTATAACCTCACCGGAAAATATATGATGATTATTCCTTCCGTCTGTCTGTTTGTTTGTCTGACTGTCCATAACCTATTTATATCCACTACTCCTCCTTAAACGCCTCTTGGAATTAAAACAAAATCACACATTCTTCAGTATTAGGTATACTTGTACATCATATATTTGATTTTTATATCATTAAAAATTTTCCAGAAAATAACCATTTTTTCTGAAGAACCCATATTATCATATTGTATCCACTACTTCTTCTTAACCATTGCATGAAATTTGTCAAAATTTTCACACGTCCTTAAATATGAGGAATAGACGTGCATATGTTTAATATTTTTTATTTCAAACTTTTCCACAAAAAAAAAAAAAAAAACAAAAAAAACAAGTTTTACGTGTACTTAAACTCTGGAGGAGGGTGGTACCATATTGTATCCACCACACCTCCTTAACTACAATGTGAATCTTCGTTAAATTTCAAAACATTCTGAAGAATGAAGTGTAAATTTGCAGCATCTGTTTTACTATGATTTGATATTACAAGATTTAATGGATTGCGGTGGGACTTATGCTCTCAGTACTCCGTGTTATTTAGAGTCTTTATTCTTTATTAAACAGTATGTAAAATATGGAATAATCCAGTATTTCAGGATTCTGATGATTAAACAAACACTTCAGCCCCGCTTAGGTATTTAAGATTCAATATCACTAAGAAAAAACATCGGACATGTTTAAAAAACGACATCTTCACAATTTATAGCATATTGTGGCATTCCCATGATAACCTATTCTGTGTCGTTGAATAAAACAATATTTAATCTCCAGAGAAATAAATGACACATCGAAACATTTCCTTAATTAAAGGTGGCGATACCTTAAATTGTCCAGGATATAGTGAAACAGCACTCGTTTTTGCATGGGTTTAATTTAATTCTTTATTTCTTTAACGAGGATTGCTAACAGCCAATGGCTACAAGTAGTTCTTCTCAGAAAACACACAACATACACAATGATAATAATAAATAATAAACAGCGAAATAAACAAAAAAGACAAGACAATATATAGAGGACAAGACACACAAACATGCACACACACACACATATGAAAAGATGTACATGGTTGTGATGATTGATAGAACTGTTAAATAATAAAAACTTGAACAGTTGTAAAATTCCCAATATAACAAATTTATCAAATAAACATTGATCGTGAATTTATAATTTTAGTTAATATAATGAAATCTACCTGTAGATTTAAAAATTAATTGAAATGCACAATTAAAGAGTTCAAGGTTAAGTGAGGTGGACAAATCGTCACTTCCTTCTATCCAAATTTTTCAAAGGTAAGTTGGACACAAATCTCGTAACATGTTAACATTTAAATCTGGAGAAAGAATGTTTTTTTCATACCAAGTAAAAGACTTAACCCGGCATTAGTATAACGGTTGCAAAACAGGAAATAGTGTTCAGTATCTTCTATTTGGTTACCGCTACAGTATTCGCAAAATTTACTATGATTGAGATTGTACTGATATAAATGGCTATTTAAGCCATTAAGTCCTATTCTCAATCTGGTATGAAGGTTTTTTTCGTAACTGTGACCTAGGGAGAAAATAATTTTTTTGTACTCACTCCTGAAAGCTTTTTCAATATATTCTTGAAACTCGAAATAGATTTAGCTGAAACTACATCAGTAGGTAAATTACTCCAGCCACCAATAGAAGTAGGTAAAATTGAATTATGAAATGCTGCTGTTCGAGTTCTAATAGGAATAAGCTTCGTATTATTTCTAAAATTATAATTTATCGTATTATGACTAGTTAAATGATGGAGATTTGTTAAATAGCTAGGTGTGAGTTTATTTTTAATTTTGTACAGATAAATAAGTCTATGTTTTTTTTCTTCATGTTTTAAGCGATTCAAGACCGACTTCTTTAAGTAACGTATCATGTTCAGTAATTCTGATTGCGTCAGTGAAGAAAAGTGCTATTCGACGCTGAACATGTTCGATGTTAGTAACATCAAAAATAGAGCAATTATCGTAAATAATATCACCATAATCTAAAACAGAGCGTATTAAGGTTTTATAATTTTTTTCGATACATAGTCTAGGCAGCAAATGTCGCATTTGAAAAGAACCATATCAAGACGCTTGTTACATTTCTTGCAAATATCATTTGTGATAAGTCCAAGTCATTTTATCGTTAAAAATAAGACCCAAATGTTTATGACTTGAAACTTGCTTAATATGTACATTATTTAACGTCAGTGGCTGAAGCACACGCATGGGTTCAGTTGTAATTTATTTATAAGAGTTTGGAACAAACCGGCATACCACGATAAACAACAATAATTACAGTGGCATTGAATAAGCCCCATGCATGGAGTTTTTCCTCTACTAGTCATTGAACTGAACTTATTTCCCTGCATAGGCAATATGATAGGATATCATCGACTGTGTTTTCCCATACTAGTCACTGAACTGACCTCATTGCCATATATAGACAATATGATAGGATACCATTGACTCTGTGTTTTCCCGTTCTAAGTCACAGAACTAATATTATAGCTCTGTATAGGCAATTTGATAGGATACCACTGATTCTGTGTTTTCCCCCTGCTAGTCACTGAACTGATCTTATTGCCATATATATATATATATATATAATATGATGGGATACCATCGACTTTATGTTTTCCGATACTAGTCATTGAACTGACCTTATGGCCCTTTATAGGAACTATGATAGGATACAACTGACTCTGTGTTTTCGATACTAGTCACTGAACTGACGTTATTACCCTCTCTAGGCAGTATAATAAGATACCACTGAATGTCTGTCTTCCACTACTAGTCACTGAACTGACCTTTTTAACGTATATAGACAATGTGATAGTATACCATTGACTCTGTGTTTTCCCCTGCTGGTCACTGAACTGACCTTATTGTTTCTATATAGCAAATAAGATAGGATACCATTGACTCTGCGTTTTCCACTACTAGTCAGTTGAACTGACCGTACTGTCCTATATAGGCAATATGATAGGATACCATTGACTCTGTGTTTTCCCCTTCTAAGTCACTGAACTGATCTTATTATCTATATAGGGGGATAATCAACTGTGTAAATTGTCGCAAACGTAGTATGTTCTATACATTTATACATACTGTTACAAAATAAGCTGGGTTTTGTTTATTATTTATTTTTCTTTTCCAATAATATACATTTCTTTATTTATTTTATGACCAATATTAGTCCTACTAAGACCCTTATATCTACATGTCGATGACCAAGAACGTAAATGTCAATGCAATGGATAACGGCGTGGATTTGTAGGAAAGATGATAGCTTCCCTAGAATTGACACTTGTATCTGTTACTTCCACGATTGCTGTTTCGTTTATATATTCATTAAGGTTCCGACGTTTTTAACCACTTGTACAGCAATACCCTACAAGGACACATCCATGCTATTGTAAACAGGACCCTAATATCGATTAGTCCATTTTTACGTTCGATTAAAAATGCACATATGCTATATAAAAATTCTTAGAGAGTAGGATTTGCTTTTGAAACACAGATTTCTTGATTAACAGTCGAATATGAAAAGTAAAATGAGCTTAGTATCTATTTTATGAAACAGATCTAACAAGTCAACTATACTGGCATCATGGTACGTAATTATATCAGATTTAGAAATATTTATTACCGTCGATTTGTTTTATCATTTGTAATCGCACCAAACAGTCAGCATAGTCATAGCAAAAACGTCTGGTTTGGCTTTCATCATGCAAAATTATTGGCCAGGATAGAAAGCAGTGCAATCCGTTTCGAGTTGTGTTTGATCAATGCTAAATACAATATTATTTCTGTACTTTTTTTTAACTGAAGACGTATTTTATAACCTAAAATTGTGAAACATAACAACTCTGAAGAAATTTTACTTCGTTGTATCTGCTCAATTTGAAGTCGAGGTAACAACGAAGAAAGCCTGTTGATAGTTACTGACGAAATTAAAAATAATAATTTAATACTGAGTAAGACAAACTCCTAACAAAAGTAAGATTGATCAGTATATCATTTCTCCGTGAATTAAAGTGTATGGTAAACGCTGGCATGTGTCTTTACATAAACAACCTGTAACAATTATGTTGTCAAAGGAATATTTCTGTATGCTCTAATACTGCAGTTTAATGCCGTTTTCGTTTCGCATGCTTATCTTTACCGTTTCACTGGTGGGGGATTCGTGAGTACTGGAACAAACACAGATCTTTTGCAAGCTTCTGATAAATTGTCTTAGATAAGAACTAACTTATCGAGCGCAACTGTTTCTGCAGCTGTCTTACTTCTGATACCAACTTCATGTCATAACATTTGACATAAGTGGCTAGTGCTCTGTATACATATGTATGAGCAACTATCTAGACTACATCACTTAGGGTTCTCTAAAAGGTAGACGTTCCTTTCCTTGAGCCTTTTTGCCTGAGGCTTAGTCCAGGGCAGATTGCGAGCTTCACATGATGTATGTATGTCATGTGATATAAACAAAATTTCGAATAACTTTAGTCTTTTTCTACAAAATCCGAATGTTAATTGTCTAAATCGCTATACTACTTGTATTGTGGAGAATATTATGGGATGTCTAGAAAGGCAGAGTACCAGACCAGCTTGTGATTAGTCAGCTGGGAAGCAGCTAAGTAACAATCAATCTAAATACGCAAATTATTACTATGTAGAGATGCGCACATTATTTCAGCACCTTGACTGGACTATTTTTAATGAGATATTGCTAAATTGTAGACGTAGAAAAATTTCATCAATAACAAATCTTCTAACTGCAACTTCACCAAGATTATAAATTGGATCTCTCTTAAACTTTGTGCTCTTGTATATTGCTATATAGACATGTGACTGTAACTCATCTTCCAAGTTAAATCGCATCATTGTCTAACTTTGCAGGCCATTTTGTCGTGCCTTATCAAACAAAAATTTCTATTGCCTACTTGTGATTTCTTCTTGAGAAATGAATACGTTTGTTCACATTGTTATGCTGTGTTGGATTGTTTGAAAACAATATTTACCTTAATTTTCTCTTGCTTGTCCAAAACACAAATGAGTATGTGCCATCACTGGGTTTACAACGTCGTCCAAAAACTTTCCACATTTTAATTACCTCCTTTTATGATCACTCAATATATCCTTAATCAGTATAGTACGCCCTGCTAAGCAAAACTACCCATAATTGTGGCAAGATATTTATTTCTTTTATTTTACCAGTTTATTTACAAAAACAAAATATTAAAAATATCATCATTTACCAAAAGCAATACCCCAGGTATTGGATTTTTTTTCTAAAAGCCAACTTGTTTTTAATGTTCATATTTCATTTGTTTAAGTCAATTTTCAATCATACATTTTTATTGATTACATCACGTTGAATCTGTAATCATTCCGCTAACTTTTACTGCTTGAATTTTCCTACTATAAAGTCTTTCATTAGATTTGTTTTTCTATTTTGTTCCTTCTGATCATATGAACTTTACTGAAAATACAGAAGTGGGCATAACGAAACGGTAGAACCAGACGTCATCAGCTTTCAGAAATAGATGGAACTTTCAACTGCATATTTTAACCATCGAAAAATGTACTTTTTCAGAGGAAATACATGGTAAACTAAATGCATTTTCTCACCAACTTTGTTCAGTTGAAGTGCGATATACATATACAAGTAACACAAAGGACAAACACCTAAGAATTATAAAGCGACGTCTAGGCGTGACAAAAAAAAACAGTAATACAACCATCATAGTAAAACAAATAGAACTAAACACTATAAAACAAAGCAGTTAGATCACGTGTAGTGTTAAGAGTAGAAACATTCTTCTCTGTCTGTATCACTCATAGTGAAGATCCAATACAATTAAATCTGAAACAAATGTCCGTCGGAATAGACACATAAAGCCTGTATTTAGTCTAATGATACAAATTGTCGTATTTTGACTGACGGTAACTGGTAAACTTTCTCAGTAAACTTCGAGATAAGCATACTTCGCCCGATTTCAGGCTCGAATGAACAATCCTGGTGGTGAAAGACTAATAACCTATACATTTTGTAATCTTTGAACTTAATAAATGACTTAGATCAGATAACCAATGTTCGATATAATAAATAGTAAGAATATCATACATGAAATTATCTAATGATAACTGTGAATTCAACATGGTTGAACATAATCTCAGTAAATGTACAATATAAAATGTTTAGCCAAAATTGATTGATTTTCCATTAAAAAGGTCAATTGTTACCTGATGTCTGCCGGTGATGTGAATTAAAGTAACACCATTACGAATTTCCTGAATGTTAGTTTGCACGATAGATGTAATAAAAAATAACTAAAACTGTCCGCTTAGCGGGAATAATACTCTCGTTAGGGTTTTTAGTGAGCTTCTTTTTTGTTATTTGCGGCTAGTGTGGCCAAGGAACCCCATTCAATCAATCAATCAATCAATCAATCAGCCCTCCTTTGGTTAACTGTAACAATGTAAAATTTCAAAAGAATCCAACAAATGAAACTTATGTTATTGTATAACATACAGATGTAGTAAAATTTGATCATCTTTCATAAAAAGGTGTTTTAACTGAAGTAAAAATCATCAAAAATGAAAGAAACCCTCCTCTGATCACCTGTGTAATGTGTAAAACTTTTAGAAGAACGTAACAAACGAATTCTAAATTACCGTATGACATGGCAGAATGTTGAAATTTTTCATTAAACAATGGGCAATAAGTCTGTTTTAACCTATGGAAATTCATTAAAAATGAAAGGAATCGTCCCTTGGTCAGCTGTAACGATTTGTAGACATTTTAGAAGAATTCAACAGACGAGAGGTGAGTTACCATACCATGTCAAAATTTCGTCATTTCTCATTAAGTAAAGGGCAATAACTCTGATTTAACAAAATGGAAATTCGTCATAAATGAAAGAGATTCTCCTTTGGTCAACTGTAACAATGTGTAAACATTATAGAAGAATCCAAACAACGAAACGTAAGTTAACACATGATATACCAACATTTTACATTTTTTCATTAAATAAAGGGCAATAACTCTGGTATAACATCAGGGACATTTCATGCTCAGGTACAAATCATTAATATCCATGTACATTGAAATACTTTGTGTTTGGTCCTTTAGCAAAGTTATCTCTGCTTGACATAAGTCCCAAAGAAAAAAATGCAGAAGTATTGTAAATTACACGAATGTACATGTATTCTGTTGGCTCATTTTTTAATGAAGAAAAAGAATATACTAACATATTTCATTTCAAAAACTTTTGTATTACGATTGATTATTGTCATTTTTTTAGCTAGCTGATCAAAGGCCAGAATGAGCTTTTACGATCAGTATGCGTCCATCGTCTGTCATTTGCTTTTCATTTAAAGATCTTCTTCTCTGAAACTACTGAGCCAATTTGAAACAGACGGTTGGGCGGTCCTTCTGCAGATGTTGTGTCCAATGATCCCGACGTCCATCCAAGATTGACGCCATCGTAGGATGTAATTTAACATAGGACATGAGAAAATTTGTGTAACAATCCTCTCCTCTGAAACCACTGAGCCAGTTTAAACCAAACATAGCAGGAATGGTACTTTGGTGGTCCACATTTTAAATTGTGTTCGTTTACCCCGACCACAATCCAAGATAACCGCCACCATGAGACATAGTTTAACATGGACCCTATGGGGAAAGTATATAAAAATTGTCTCCTCTGAAACTGTCGCGCCAATTTACACCAAACATAACAGGAATGGTCCTTGGGTGGTCCACTTTCAAAACTGTGTCCAGTGATGCCGACCTCGAACCAAGATTTCCACCACTGTAGGATATAATTTAACATAAGACCCTACTGGAAAATAGGTGTAAAAATCTTCCCAGAAACCACAGAGAAATTTACACCAAACGTGGCAGGGATGGTCTTTGGGTGGTTCACTTTCTAAATTGCGTCTGTTGACCTCGACCTCAATCCTAAATGATCGCCACCGTGGGATATTATAGTTCAAGACATGACGCATTTTGAAAAATATATAAAAATCTTCTCTGCTAATTGAAATCAAATGGGACAGGGATCGTTCTTGCGTGATCAAATTTCAAAATTATCTCTGGTGACCCCGAACTCCTTCCAAGATCGCCGCCACTGTAGGATATAATTTAACATAAGATCCTATGGAAAAAAATCTTCTGAAACCACTGAACCAATTTAATTCAAATATTGCAGAGGTTGTCCTTGGATTGTCCACTTTCTAATTTGTTCCCGTTGACTATGACCTCAGTTTAAGATTGTCGCCACTATTTTAACATAGGATCTGATGCGAAAAATATACATAAATCTCCTCTGAAACCATGAAGTCAATTAATAACCAAACATGACAGGGATGGTAGGTGGTCCACCTTCTAAACTATGTCTGGTGACCCCAACTCCAAAGTAGCTGCCATTGTACCATTTAATTTAACATATGACTCTATGCTATGGGAAATATGTGTAAAAATCTCCTCTGAAACGACTGAGCCAATTTAAACCAAATGTGGTACATTAAAAGAATCAGAGAAATGTTTCTTAAACACTTTAAACTTGATCTTCACAAGTTCTGGCCAAACTTAGGTCACTGCAAAATATAGTGAGTGGTACAGGGTCTCATGAACCTCTGGTTTGTTTTTTCTATTTTTTTGAAGCGGGGGAGGGGCAGTAATTCAACACAAAACCAAGTGAACGTTTGAACATTGTCATAATTACAGTGATCAAGATATTAAAGTTTTGTCTGTCTTGAACTACTATGATCATACGCCTTCTAATTGAAGCAATACTTGATTGGCACTAATTCTGTTATTATATAATTTTAGCTATAGACTGTTACACTGATGGCGCACCATACACTGGTAAAGTTTCGTGCACATTAGAAGGTAAAACATGTCTACAGTGGAACCTCGCTGGTGGTGGTTTGTCTCCAGATCCAGCTGACCACGGGACAAACTACTGCCGAATTTTCGGTGGTGACGATCGACCCTGGTGTTACATATCTGGAAATAATCCGAATTTTTCCCTTGTTTCAAAATGTTGAAACGTGTGATGTAAATTGGTCACCGTTTCAGTATTCCCAATTTATTATACGTCATGACTGGAATTTTGAACCATGTACTGAGCTCTTTGCAACGTTTAATTCATTACTTATTACAATTTTTGTTGTTAAGTTAAACCTGGTTGGTTAAATATTAAAAATGAAAGATCCCTGTCCACTATGTAAAAAATCTCGTACTTGAAATTCGTTCATTTTTCGGTATTAGCACTCCCAAAGAGATAATAGAGAGCTAAATGCACATTTACTCCATTAAATTTGGTAGTTTTACGTTTTATCTCAGTTTATATAGTTATTTAATAGTTACTGGTTGATGATGAGCAGTGTACTCATTGACCTACTAAATATTTTTATACCGCTTTGAAAGAATTATAAAAATAACCAGTTAGAATAAAAAGAAACCATCGGAGCTGAGGCAGTTTTGGCTCGGATCAACTAGGTGGTCGATTTAGGAAAGCCTAATATCCAGGGAAACATAAACGTACAAATGTAGGAAATAATTAATTGACCAAGGGTTCAGTTTACACATAATGTCACTGTATTAACGTTGTAAATTCAGGTTTCTAAAGCAAATGAAGTTTTTAATTTTATTTGGTACTTATTTGTACTTCTTCAATATATTGTCTTGCTCTGACAAAATTATGAATCATTAAAAAAAAATGTGTAATGCGTTCAATCAATCTGTAATCGAAAAAATAAAAAAGTGAGAACGAAAAATCCAGTGTCATGTTTTAAAATTTATTTTCTTTTTCTTTGTATGTGTGAGTGTTAAAGTGTTAAACCCTATTCGTAGTATTTGAAATAAAGGTTTTTCTTGACCAAAAGGGTACTACTCATACTTAAGTCTTTGTATTTGAGTTACATGTAAAGACATATTTACGTGCATTACAAAAGAAAAAAATAACACCGGTTTCGACTAATCTGATTTAATTTTTCATTTGTGTTTGTGTTTAGGTCTTGGTATTTGACCTTTTAGATTTTAACCCCCCCCTTTTTTTTTAATGGTACGTTCAACAAATCATTGTGAACGCTTGTCCCTAGTAGGGTAGGTAATAATATACGCTCGATCCATATAACAATAACAATATTACTATCTGAAATAGGAGCGTGCTGAAAAAAAATACTGTACATGATACCAGATGTCCATTACTAACCCTAGTAATGGACTTCTGTTGGTACTGAACAGCTGAGTGGTTGAAAGTTACAGCGTGTAGAGGATAAAACTATAACTACACAAATAAATTGGTAGAAAAAACTAGAGGCCCACCTGAGCCTGTATCGTTTACCTGGTTATAAACTGAAGACGCCCAACAATTATTGATGAACAGTTTTGGATTGATGGTTTTATTTGTTTCCCGATGATCTTTTAGTGCATTTCCCATAGGTTCCAATGTTAAACTATGTTTCTTGGTGGTGAGACATCTTTTTCCTATCAGCATTAAAAGCATAAACTTGGTGAAAAACCATCTAATGATCAATCGTGAACAGTTTCCATTTAATTGTCTCCGCTGTTTTCAGAAAGAAGATCTTTAAGCATAATATCCCATAGCATCCAATGTTAGTTTTTGTCAGTGATAGCCATCTCAGAAATCCGATTGGCAAAAAATAACACAAACTTGGTGAAAGACCATCAAATGATCAGTCATGAACAGTTTTAATTAATTGTCTCAACTGTTTGCAAGAAAAAGATCTTTAAGCATATTTCCGATAGCATCCAATGTTAAACTAAGTTCGTCTGTGGCAGGGTTCTTGGAATTCTGATCAGTGTGGAAGACACAAACTTGGTGAAAGACCATCCAATGATCAATCATGAACAATTTCTATTTAACAATCTCAGCTGTTTCCAAAAAGAAGATCTTTAAGCATAATTTCCCATAGGGTCCAATGTTAAATATGTTCGTCAGTAGCAGCCATTTTGGAAATCCAATCGCCATTACAAACACACTTCTTGTAAAGGATCATCCACTGATCAATCGTAAACAGTTTCGGTGTAATTGTCGCGGCTATTTTCAAGGTTTTTAGAGTATAATAAAGTATCTTAGAATTGTAATTGGCATGAGAAATACCAATTTGTTGAAAGATCATCCAGTGATCAATCATGAGCAGTTTTTGTTTACGAGATCTTTTAACATAATTTCCTGCAATCTAAGTTTTAGTACAATTTCACAATTTATAAACTGAAAATTTACATAAAAATGTATCATTAAATCATGCCAGGTTGCAACTCCCTCAGGCAAAGTTGACCTTAGACGGTTTTGACTGTTATGTTTAGGTCCTTTTTGGACAAGATGATGAAAGAGATCCCATGATCATTCTCGAAAAGTTTCGGCTTAATTGTCTCAGCTGCTTCCAAGAAGATCTTTAAGGATAATTTCCCATAGGATCTAATGTTAAGCTATGTTCGTCAGTGGCGGCCATTTTGGAATTCCAATCCCTATGAAAACACCGATTTGGTGAAAGACCATCAAGTGATCAGTCCTGAACAGTTTTGATTTAATTGCCTTCCTGGTTTCCAAGAGAAAATCTGTAAGCACATTTCCCAAAGGATCCAATCTTAAAATATATGCCTTGGTGGCGGCCATCTTGGAATTCCAATCAGGCAAAAAAAGACACACTTGGTAAAGGACCATCCAGTGATCATTTATGAACAGTTATTGTTTATTTGTTTGAGTTGTTTCTAACGAGGTCTGTATGTGCTTTCCACGTAGGGTCCAATGTTAGAAAAAGGAACCATCCAAGGACTACATGTACCAAGTTTGGTTCCATTTGGCTCTGTGACTCTGAAGAAGACGATATTAAAAGAATTTACTGCTAAATTACGGCTAATATGTAAGAGGCTTCATGGCGGCAATCTTTGGACTATCGAACGACTTGCGGATATAATTTTTGAAAGAGGACCATGCAAGAACTATATGTACCAAGTTTGGTTCCATTTGGCTCAGAGATTCCGAAGAATAAGTTTTTTAAAACTTTACCCATTCTCGACAAATCAGAGGCCATGGCGCCATCTTGGATGAAGGGCGAGCTGCCAGATGCAATTCTGAAAGGGGATCTCTGAAGGATCATCCCTTCAAAGTTTGCTTTCATTTGCCCCAGTCGTTTCAGAGGAGTTTATTGAAATGGAACGACGAACGACGGACGAACTGACGACTACGACGACGGACGCCAAGTGATGGCAATAGCTCACATGATCCTTCGGGTGAAGGTGAGCTGAAAACTTAGAATACCAAAGGAATGATCCTAATCATCATAGGGCGGACATAACCAGACATAGGACCGACGTGACCAGATATAAGTAGGATATGACAAGACACAGGACGAACATGATAAGATGTAAGGCGGACATGACAACACACACACACATACAAGGAAGACATGACAATACACAAGGTGGACATGAGTAGACACAATTATTAAAAAGAAGATAACAGGAAGGGCCAATAATGAAGTACATCACAACAAACTGCACCATTACTTCTCCCAAAAACGGCAAAAGAAGGCGGACATGACAATTCAGAGGACGTACAGGACAAGACATAGGATGGACGTGACAAGACAGATTGCACATGACAAGACACATAGTGAACGTAACAAGACATATGGATGGACGTGACAAAACACAAGCTGGACAATATAAAGAACGGAGATGTCAAGACAAAATAAGCACATGCAAGATGACCAGATAAACATACTTTAACTACTAGTAAAGATTAATCAACACCAGAGTTAAGGATTAAGGTAAGTGAAGTTGCCTAAGGCGTTTACCGTGATCACCTGTATAGATCAAAAGTCTCATACTTCTATAATTCAGATGGGACAATATATAGACCGATTTGGCAATTGATGAAATGTTCATGTATCATATTAGTCATTATGGATGATATAAGTGAGTTGTATGTTGAAAAAGATCTTGATGAAATCCTTGTAACATAAAATAAGCGAACAATGAATTAGTAGTCACTTTGTAATGTTTACAACACTGTTATATCCATATTCAGTGACAAATAAATCATTTCATCAATACTGATTTGGTCTATCTGAGGTCAGTCATATTTCGATTACGTTATCGTAGGCAGAATTATTTTTGAAATGGGAAAAATGAAGACAAGATTTCCAGCAGTATTTCACAGTTTAGTGAACGAACATATCTCAAAATAAACACAAGCCCGCGACATCATGCAGTTTTGACAGTGGACATATGCCACCTTTACATGTCTTGGTTTCATGTGAACACGTATCTACTGATTTAACTTTTGCCGTCTTTTTAGATGTCTTTCAAAAGCTTCCAACACTCACATAATATTCCTTCCATTATACTCATGAACAGAGTTTTATTACATGTTTTATCGAACTTAGATTGTTAAGTTATTCAGGAACTAAACGGACAATCATTGGCAAGATGTAACTCATTTGGACTATTAGATACAGGAAGAGGGTACAAGCTACAGAATTTTAAAAAAATCAACGACTCGAAAATTAACATTTTCTGTAAAAAAATGGAAAACTATTTTGATATGATGTTATCCCTTTTTAGTTATTTGAACACATCATGGAATTTATCGCTTAATGTCAACAGTATTTTATAGTGTGTTATCCGTTTCAGTGAATAGTAAACATCATTAAATTTGCATTAGTATTTTTCTTATCACGTACTACAAATGGATTTAACTGAAATGTAACACTTATATAGTCTCATTACCCGATACTGGCAATATGATAGGATATCACTGACTCTGCGTTTTCCCTACTGGTCACTGAACTGACCTTATTACCCGATATAGGCAATATGATAGGATACCATTGACTCTGTATTTTTCCCTAATAGAGATTTACGGAAACAGTCTGACACTGACTACATCGCTTACTCTTACACCTACAGGTAAACATTTATCGCAAGGGTCATTTCAAAGTATTTGAGAAAAAATAATATCAAATAACGACTCCTGTGAATAAAACCGGCACACATATATTGGCAATTTATGACGTGGTAGTGTCTTGAAAGTATCCATCATTTTTAACACTATTTCTTTAATGTTGTGCTCCACATTTTAGTTTAAACGATTTTCGCCCATCAATTGCAAGACACAATTCATGCCAACTTATTTTTTAGGTTCAGTATAAATTGTACATGTATTGTTTGGTACTTTTATAAGTTGAATGTGCAGACATTATTTGTTGTGTTTATTTTTCAATTTTGATGGAGAAAATTGTGAAATTGGTAAACCTTAGCGCAATCGCAGTGATAATTTAACTTGGTTGACTTCAATCAAAAAAATCCTACCGTTATGTACTGCTTATACGTTATGTGTTAAAATCGTTTTAGTGCACAAAACAGTTAAAAACACTACTTTTGTCTACAATCGTCCATTAATTGTGGAAAATAATGGGACAGTTTATGTATAGGATCCAAACTTTAAAAAAAAACTTCCAAAAAGCTTTACAAATCTCTTCTTCTAAATTTGTTAAATAACAAATCTCCATCGATATCGGCTATTTGATTAATGCTTTGTTATTTTTACGTGTAATATTCTCTTGCCGCTTATCCAGAATTTTCTGTCATTTGGTTTACAGAATTGAAATCAAATATATTACAATTTAGGAAGTGCTTCTCCTTATGGGCACTTAATTTTACCATTGGCTCGTTACAAGTCGTGTTCATCAAATTTCTGTTGACATTTTTTGTTAACATGCCCCCTTTTCTTCTGCGGTTATTATTTTGTGACCTATGCGCAAATATACTTTCAATTTTATCCTTATACTTCAATGAAAATCGACTGTGTTCATGGATTAAGGCAATTTGACAGTTCACCAGCTTAGCTAATTTGTTTTATTTGAAAAAGTGTTTCTATCTGTCATACACCGTACTGGATCAGAGCAAACCGTTGATAATAGATATTGAGTATTATGTTTCTTCCATTTTATTTAAATCTACATTTATATATCATTTTGCTACTAATTTCAATGTAATATTCAACAGTTATATTTAAGTATACTACTTACAGACATATACAATCGATACATTACAAAACAGTAATTCATCTGTTTTACTTTATACTTTCATTTTGAGACGACCTCTATATTTTACCTGTCAGTGTAGTTGGTGTTGTTAGTATAAAGTCAGTGTCAGTTAATTTCCGTAAATCTCTACTAGTCACTGAACTGACCTTATTACCCTATATAGACAATATGATAGGATACTGTCGACTCTGTGTTTTCCCCTACTAGTCGCTGAACTGACCTTATTGCCCTATGTAGGCAATACGATAGATTACCACTGACTCTGTTTCCCCCTACTACTTGTTTACCTGACCTTATTGCCCTATATAGGCAATATGATAGGATGCTATTGACTCTATGTTTTTCCCTACTTGTCACTGAACAGACCTTATTGCCCTAAATAGGCAATATGATAGGAGACCATTGACTCTGTGTTTCCCCTTACTAGTCACTGAACTTACCCTATTGCCTTAAATAGGCAATATGATAGAATACCATCGACTCTATGTTTTCCCTTAATAGTCACTGAACTGACATAACTGCCCTATATAGGCAATATGATACGATACCATCCATTCTGTGTTTTCCCATACTAGTCTCTAAACTGACCTTATTGCCCTATATAGGTAATATGATAGGATACCATCGACTCTGTGTTTTCCCTTACTATTCGCTGAACTGACCTTATTGCCCTATATAGGCAAATATGATAGGATACCATACACTGTTTTCCCCTACTAGTCACTGAACTGACCTTATTACCCTATATAGACAATATGATAGGATACTGTCGACTCTGTGTTTTTCCCTCTTAGTCACCGAACTGACCTTATTGCCCTTTATAGGCAATGTGATAGGATACCATTGACTCTGTGTTTTCCCATACAAGTCACTGAAGTGATCTTATTGCCCTTTAAAGTCCTAGTTGGCAATTGGACTACTGAAAACCAATGTTTAATCGATAAATCATATGGATGCTGTGTCTATATAAGGAGCATCAACTGTCGGTATGATTTTTCAATTTCATATGTATCTTTCTTCTTTTGACTTGTTTATAAAATACTGATCGTTTATAGTTAACATTTTTATATTGTGTATTTTTGTTTGTTTGTATTTCTCATAGTGTAGATAGAGTACAATCGAATCTTAAAATATCCGACGAAATAGATAGATGAAGAATACAGAATGCCTTAGATCATGTGACCAAGATTACTTCTCTGTTAATGTATTCAATAGTAAGAATGTATAGTCCTTTTTCAACTAATGATTATTGTGAATGAAAAAATCCAATAAGGTTGAACATAATTTCAATATCCGTTTCTATCATTTTTGTACAATATAATTTTTTTACCCAAAAAGGATTGATTATTCATTAAAAACTCAATTGTTATCCAGTGTCTGGCAGTGTTGTGAATTAAAGTAACACCGTTATCAATTTTCCTGTCTGTTAGCTTGCACAATAGATGTAATGAGAAATGAAAATGATTGTATTACTGAGTTAAAAATTTGTATATGAAACTTACACTCTCCGATTTTTATTGCACAATACTTATTTAAAAAAATACATATGAATAAGGTTCGAGTTTTAAGATATAATAATTTTGAAATTCGGACAATCTTTAAAACCAAAAATCTCAAAATTAGTCCTCAAATATTTCTTAGAAATATTGTAAGTCCGTATCACTAAGTCAACAGTGGATGTTGTAGTATCAAATGTACATGAAAGTTATCGAAAATAATAATAATAAAGCAAAAAGTAACAAAATAATCATTACAGTTTACATTATCTTTCCTTAAGAATAAATTTCTAGAAAATAAAGGAAAACATGCTGATGTATACAGTAGTGATGCAGGATGGACAGATTGAAGATCAGAGAACAGACAATCAGAATCTGCAGATCTTTTAAATTCTTATTGTTGTTAATTATACGCGTTCTGGTGGATTAGAATAACATGTTTTTACGTTGACAATTAAAGTGTTCGACTTTCTATTTGTAGAGAAAATTTTGTAACTTGGAAAGGCCGAACAACCTTTGAACATTAAGACAGCTGCGTATGGACACTGTCTGAGATCTACATGGAATTTTTAATGCTTGTATGTAACAATAATAAAGTATTATTATTTGTTTCAAGTCCAACTATGTTTTTTCTTTTAGTTTTACAGTTAAAATGGATTCAATATAAAACTAGTGAAGTTCATTATATCTATATAGGGACTGGGGGGGAGTGGGGGGGGCAGTAGTTAAGGTCACTGTCTCGTGGCCAACACCCGAACACCATTGTAGTGGTTACAGTCCCGTTCGTCCCGCTTCAGGTCGAGGGTTTCATCAGTCAGCTGGATAGCTGTCCTAGGTTTCCTCCTCCAATAAGTCTAGTTGTCACGATATTGCTGAGAGCGACGATAAACCCCAGCAGCGCCACCCTATTTCCATATATCCCTATATCGTCATCTAGTGAAGAGTACCGCTCATGCGTACGATAGGTACTGTCTTGAACTTTACGTAAGGTATTATTTATGGCTCATTGTTGAAGGCCTTACATGACTTTAAGATGAAGAACAACAGTCAAAGCGTTTTTACTTTACATATTTTGACCTTGCACATGTACTTTATGGGCATTTGCATTTACATCCACGTTCTTTCCTTTTTAATTATTCGTATGTAATGGCTTCATCTTACAAATGTAGAGAACAACATAATTATAATGACCTTGTATAAACTATAGATCTCTGCTTTTAATAATTCATACCTGATAAAGAAGATGAAACTGTCATATGTCTTCAGTAAGAAGAGATAAGACGTCAAGTTGGCACGTTATGACTACAAATTCTCACAACAGTTTTCTTGATTTTGACGGCGTGGCTACAATCTACCTTGAAGATTGGTTTACAGAATTTTCGTTAAATATTTAGCGCTAAATACCATGACTACATGACGGGTACATTTCACTGGTTGTTATAGTTGTACTGCGTTCATGGAGAATTATACAGGGTGTAACCTTCCGCAAATTAAGTGTTTGGAAAATATAATTGATGTTAAGGTAGATTTGAAATTACATTTTAAAAGAGACAACAGGAATTCAGAACAAATCTACAAACATTTCACACTGTTGGGAGATGATCAAGAAATTAAAAATGTGTAAGAAGCCAACCTGACCCCTTTAAGGCCTCTATAACGACCATACAGTATTTATGGTCTGGTATCCTTGGTAACATCTCAATGTTTCAGACTGTAGAGAAGTATCCATTACTGTAGTCTGGGCATTCTCTCATCAGATGCTAACAAATTATCAGATTAGAAGTTGAAATACCTGACGGATGTAATAAAGAAGCAAAAGACTAAGAAATTGTGGTGTGTTTTTAACTGGACAATGATCATATTCCGTATTTTAAGCATTCATATCTCTCACAAATTCTTCGTGTCTGTCAATGCGTCCATTTTGATAATAATAAATAATATGAAAAATATTAGTTGTAAATTCGATAAATGAAAAATGCATATTATGAAATTAAAATGTTCTATTTATTTTTTCAGGGTTACGATGCTTTTGATTCAAGTTCTGATACTTGTATTGACAATAGCAATTGCTGTAGATTCAGGTAAAATAGAACAATACTTCATAATAGATGATAACAAAATGACAAAACCAGTCTCCCGTGAAAAACGCGAGAAGGCGTTGACGTTATTCGCTTGTGCTGGTAAATGTTTGGAAAAAGATTGGTGTAACAGAGCAAACTACGACTCAAATAGTTATGAATGTTTTCTTGAACATATTGAACAAAACACACAATGCTATTCGAAGTTTTTTGGAAGAGAAACAACCGTGGGATGGACTATCTTACAGAAGAAAGAAACTTGTGGTAAGATTTAATGTGCTTCACTATTAAAATTGCTAAATTCGTTAAAAAATCAAATCTCATGGTTCTTTTTATGTCACAAACTCATTTGATTCAATCTTTTACGATGAACCCCACTATACGTTTTCCTAATGTATCTAGCGTTGATTCTGTTCTGTAAATTTTGTGATCTTTTTGTTTCGATTTTTTTCTCATAACATCGTAAAATTAAAACAATCCGTTCAACATTTTAGATGAAGACTATCTTCTCCCATTTATTACCTTAATAGATGTTTTACATTCAGGAATTTCGTTGCATACCTGTTTTATAGAGATTTTTCCTGTTTGTTAGCTGCACGTTTGCGTACCGTTTGCACAACTAAAATGTATACGTTTGTGCAACTAATGTATACCTTTGAGTGACAGTGTATATATATATATATCTGTTGCCCCTCTGCTCACCACGAGGAGATGGAAGCAGGATTTTTGAGCAGGATATTTTTAAAGTCTGTTTTAATCATGACTTTCTTCTCTTGATTTTGTAACTTTTGGTTGGTCTTGTCTTTCTTCGTTTTCTGTACATTGCCTGACGAACTGACCTAATGTCTTGGGGGAGAAGTTCATGTGTCTCGTGTTTTTTAATCTCTGGTAAGATGAGTTTTGATGGTCTCTCGCATTGCTCATCGGTCTCTTTTCTGTTACATTCAGTCCTTAGTTCTAACTTTCGATCGTACTCTCATCAGGTTCTGCGTGACTGCGATCAAAATGCCCTCCTAACATACATTGGCCCAAATTGGTTTTGCATCTGGCGAAACAGTCCATTTTAATACATCGCTATAACGTTGTTGTCTTTGTCTCTTTTCCCATTCTGTATTGAAAGTCTTCGTGTAATATTCCAAGTTTACCTCAATTGGTAACATATTTCTCCATGTTTACGTGTGAAGTTTCCTGAAAAAAATGCTCAACAAAATTACTGCTTTATATTTTATATTATAGTAAGTATAGTTCAATTAATTTCAGTAGTGAGCAATGTTACAGTTTAAACCTACTAATTCTGCCGTAAGGTCATTAATATTATTAAGTATAACAGGTCACCCAATCGCATACTTATTCATATTATTGGAAATGAATAACGCGCACTCCTATACTTGAAAAAATAATAAAAGTCGCGCAAATGAGTTCCTATTTTTTGGACAGTCGTGCAAACGTAATGCACAATCCAGTTTATCCCAATTTGTCGTACGTCATTATATTTCTCAACTGGTCTCCCTGTACTGAATGGGAAAATGCTTACATTAAGAAGAAAAACAGAGATCTTTCTCAAAATATATCGCAGATAATTGTTCTCTTCACGTTAAGGAATGATACAATTTCATCGTGACGTTACTATATTTTTGAAGTAAATGGAAGAGAAATCAAAGGAAATACGAAATGAAGAAAATGCCACCTCTCAGAATGGTTTACATTTTAATCGTAAGACTTTCTCGTTTTTAGTCGTGTTCTCTTTACACAACAAACTACTATAAATGTTGTCTCACAGTTTAGATTCCACAATATTACCGATTCTTCATTGGCACTTTCGTTCATGATTCGGAGGAGTGATTTTCGTAACGTTCACTGTAGGCCTAGTTGTCTTCCCCGCTAAAAATTAAACGTAAGAACTACACTTCTTACTTTTTCTGCATTTCTACGCTTTAATTTGTATTACGTAAATCTAAACTAAATTAAAAATTATCTTTCCAAGTATTCATTCACTGCATTTTTAATTCATTTTCGTCGAATTATTAAAACAAACAATGTAAAAACAGATCTGTGGATTGTTTTGTGCACTACCTTTCAAGCTCTGCTTGAGGGGTATTTTTTAAATTTTACATGTGTCACTTGGAATACAGTATTACTTTTATCTGTAACCTCATAAATAGAAAAGAAAGAAATAAAAGGCCTTGATCTCAGTGTCCGCATTTACTTTAGAAATCCAGAAGACCCACGGATCAACTTCATAGAAATCTGTGCCTATTCTATTACCCTTTTCACAAATTTGACAGGCCCTTCAGGAAAACTAGATACCTCGGGCCTAAGGACTGACTTTAATTTCGAACGCCGTTTGGTCTAGTGGTCCATCTACCTGTAGCCTATCACATATAAGATGAGAGTTCGTGCATAAATTTGAGCGATATTGCATTCGACTCATATTTTGTGTAATAAAGTTTACCAGTTACTTTCCGAAGGTTATTCTCTCTTGATACTCTGGCTTCCTCAACCAATAAACAACAAAACTGAAAAATTAATGAAAGGGGCATTAAATCCGATTCATTCAATCAGTAGACAAAAGGAAATATCAAGAAAGAAAACGACTATCAGAACGATAGTTCTTTGATGAATTATAACAACGAATTTTATTGAAGTACATATAATGTCACTTATAAGAAAAAATCATTCAATAATCAATATATTACAATCTCTAAATTGATAGCATTGTATCCAGTCTATGTTGAAGACATCTTTAGATTTTTTACTTGTTTGTTTCAGATGTTTGTTATTTCCCTACGGCGGCAGATTTTAGTGGAAATGTCAATTATACTATATCTGGAAATCAGTGTCAACGCTGGGACACGGACTTTCCACATCATGTTTCTTATCATCCAGATGATCCCGATGATCTTGCCTCAAACGTCTGTCGTGACCCGGATATTTCAGGCACACCGTGGTGTTACACTACTGACCCCGCGATAAGATGGGAATTCTGTCCTGTTGCTAAATGTAAGAATAACACATGAGTAATAAGTATACTTTATAAATTGGCACTAATTTGCAATTAAAACAATGAATATTTGATGTATCATTATAGTGATCTGTAGATTTAACCCTGACATATGTTATATCGACAAAGCAAGAAAAGGTCCCATATAAAAAGATGACGTTTTTCAGAATTTGTACGGATGTCAAGGGAGAATTTAAGTAACGATAAGGTACGCGTATCGCACGGGGTACCCAGATCGCGCACTTTTTTGAGAAAACATGAGCAGAAAGTCAGAGATATAGATCAACTCGATTTTCGTCAAACTGAAAATAATGTCATTAATAATACAACATACTTGTACCAAATAACTCAGAAATTGCTTTCTATTATATAATATGTTGGCATTTTAAAACCGTCGTGGTCATTTTACATTGTTTCCTGCCATAAATGAACAATTCTACGACTTCGTTTCAATATGTTTTATTCCAGGCATTCGAAAAGTGTAATTTTTTCTTTTTTGAAATGGGAACATGAAAATTAATTGTTATATGGCCAACTTGTCTTGCCAGCAAAATTCACTTCCAATGTCCGGTTTAAAGGACACATGATCTGCGTACGAAGTCAATGTCTGTTTCTAATGTAAAGATGTCAAGTAAAATTAAAATAACAGAAACAATAAAGGACTAATTAAATAATTCGGGATTAAATAGCTATACTTCTTCTTTAAGAAATCTGAAATAAATAAATATTTTTCTTAATCGGATTCGTTGCCTATTTTTAGAAATATATTTGGAAATATGCCTATTTGGATACTCTGACGCTAACCTTTTTTTTTTTTTTTTATCGAAAATTATATTCATATTTCACATGGTTACATATTTATTTAGGAAAAAGTACCCAATTTAGTTTTTGTTTTTTACTTTAAGCATATTATCTGACTAAGATAGTTTGTATTCGATGAATACGATTGTCTAGCCTTAAGGATTAAGTGTCCCTTTTTCATTCCTATGATAAACAAAAGTAAAATTGTAGAAAATCCACAGGCTTTACTACTACCTCTTTTCAAAACTTCAGCGTAAGCACAATGAAGTGTTTATGCAAGAAATCCTACAGTTTATTTAAAAAAATATATCCTTTTACACTATTTTTTAACCAAACTTATCTTTATAAAAAAAATCGAACATACCGCTCCAATTTGGAATGAGGTTCGCTCGACTTCCTCCACAAAAACTAATTGTTTGACAGAATAACTCTCTTAACTGACTTCTATATAATAAACAAAACATAACATTACATACGTAAACAGTTCAGTTTGCTAGAGCTGAATTTTCTTGTTTTCTGTGGAAGTAATAAAGCCTATGGATTTTCCACAGGTTTTGTATTTGTTTAACACAGAAATGAAAAAGGCTACATAATCCTAAACACATACAACATATACAGTAACACTGACGGTAAATATTATTTGTTGACGGCGAAATTTTCGGACATATATCTAATCATTTCAGGTGACTCATGCCTTTCACCTCCTCTACCTCCGACTGGAACCAAAATGGAAGGTAGCATAGGTTTCGGTGCAATGGCAGCAGTGTATTACTGTCAAGTTTTTATGGATGAAGAATCTGTCGAACATTGTCCAGTCTCTAGATGCACAGATGGTAATATCTGGACACCATTTGACATTTCATGCTCAGGTACAAATCATTAATATCCATGTACATTGTAATACTTTGTGTTTGGTCCTTTAGCAAAATTATTTCTGCTTGACAAAAGTACCAAAGGAAAAAATGCAGAACTATCGCAAAATACACGAATGTATTCTGTTGGCTCATTTTTGTAATGAAGAAAAAGAATATACTAACATATTTCATTTCAAAAAACTTTCGAATTACGATGGAATATTTTCTTCTTTTTTTTAGCTCACCTGTTCAAAGGCCAGGGTGAGCTTTTGCTATCACTTGGCGTCCGTCCTCTGTCATTAGTTTTTCATTTAAAAATCTTCTCCTCTGGAACCTCTTGGACAATTTGAACCAGACTTGGCATGAGATGTACTTGGATGGTCCTTTTCAGAGTTGTGTCCGGTGACCTCGACCTCCATCCAAGATAGACGTCATCATAGTAGGATATTTTAACATAGGACCCCCATGAGGAAATTTGTGTAACAATCCTCTCTCTCACTGAAACCATTGAGCCAGTTTAAACCAATCATAGCAGGGATGGTACTTTGGTGATCCACATTCTAAATTCTGTTCGTTTATCCAATCCAAGATAGCTGCCACCATTAGACATAGTTTAACATAGAATCCTGTAGTATATAAAAATATTCTCTTCTGAAACTGCCACGCTAGATTAAACTAAACATAACAGGAATGGTGCTTGAGTGGTCCACTTTCAAAACTGTGTCCGGTGACGCCGACCTTCATCCAAGATGGGCGCCACTGTAGAATATAAGTTAACAGAGGACCCTATGCAAAAATAGGTGTAAAATCTTCTCCTCTGAAACCACAGAGACAATTTAAAGCAGGGATGGCCTTGGGTGGTCCACTTTCTTAATTATGTCTGCTGACCCCGACCACAATCCAGAATGGGCACCACCGTGGGATATAGTTTAAAAAACAACCCTATGAGAAAAATACATATAAATCTTCTTCTCTGAAACAACGAAGCCAGTTTAAATCTAATGTGACAGAAGGCGTTCTTGAGTGGTCCAATTTCAAATTTATGTCTGATGACCCCGACCTCCTTCGAAGATGGCTGCCACTGTAAGATATAATTTAACATAAGATCCTATGGAAAAAAATCTTTTCATCTGAAACCGCTGAGCCAGTTTAATTTAAATATTGCAGAGATGGTCCTTGGGTTGTCCACTTTCTAAATTGTTCTCGTTGACTGTGACCTCAGTTCAAGATTGTCTCCACCATAGGATATATTTCGACATAGGACCCTAAGCGAAATATATATATATAATATCCTCTGAAACCATGAAGCCAATTTATAACCAAACATGATAGGGATGGTTCTTTGGTGGTCCACTATCAAACTATGTCTGGTGACCCCAACTCCAGTATACCTTCAACTGTACGGTATAATTTAACATGGGATCCTATGCTATGGGAAATATGTGTCAAAATCTCCTCTGAAACCACTAAGCCAATTTAAACCAAACTTGGTAGATTTTTAAAAATCAGAGTAATGTTTCTTAGAAACTTCAAACTTGTACTTCGCAAGTTCTGGCCAAACTTAGGTCGCTGCAAAACAAAGTCAGTGATACAGGCTCTCATCAGCCTCTTGTTTCTTTTTTTTTCTTGGTTTTAGGCGGGGGAGTAATTAAACACAAAACCAAGTGAACGTTTGAACGCTTTCATAAGTTTTGTCTGTCTTGAACTACTATGATCGTACACCTTTTTAAGTATTTTCACCAATTGAACCAATACTTGCTTGCCACTAATTCTGTTATTATATAATTTTAGTTAAAGACTGTTACACCGATGGCGCACCATACACTGGTAAAGTTTCGTGCTCGTTAGAAGGTAAAACATGTCTACAGTGGAACCTCGCTGGTGGTAATTTGCCTCCAGATCCAGCTGACCACGGGACAAACTACTGCCGAATTTTCGGCGGTAAAGATCGACCCTGGTGTTACATACGTGGACTTAAATGGAATTTTTGCCCCGTTCTAAAATGTTGACACATCTGATGTAAAATGGCACAGTTTATTCATTATACGTCATGACTGGAATATTTGTCGTGTTCCAAAATGCTGACTTAGATATTAACCATGTACTGAGCTTTTCACAACGTTTAAGTCATTACTTATTACAGATGTTGTTATTAACTTAAACAGTGTAGTTAAACATTAAAATGACAAATCCCAGTCTACTATGTCAAAAATCTCGTACTTGAAATTCGTTCATTTTTCGGTATTAGCACTCCCGAAGAGATAATAGAGAGCTAAATGCATATTTTCTGCATTAAATTAGGTAGTTTTATGTTTTATGTGTGTTTATATAGTTAGTTGTTGAAACATTTAAAATGACGATGAGCAGTATACTCATTGACCCACTATTTTTTCTATATCGCTCTGAAAGAATTATGAAATTAACTAAAGAGAGTAAAGACAAACCATCGGAGCTGAGGCAGTTTTGGCTCGGATCAGCTAGGTGGTTAGATTAGGAAAGATTAATATCCAGGGAAACGTAAACATACAAACCTAGGAAATAATTCATTTACCGAGAGTTCAGTTTACACATAATGTCACTGTATTAGCGTTGTAAATTCAGGTTTCTAAAGCAAATGAAGTTTTTTTTTATTTGGTATTTATTTGTACTTCTTCAATATATTGTTTTGCTCTAACAAAATCATGAATAACTAAAAAAATATGTGATGCGTTCAATCAGTCTGTAACCAAAATAAAAGAAAAAAAAAGAAAAATCCTGTGTCATGTCTTAAAATTTATATTCTTTTTTCTTTGTATATGTGAGTGTGTAACCTTATTAGTAGTATTTGAAATAAAGGTTTTTCTTGACCAAAATGGTGTTACTCATACTTAAGTCTTTGTATTTGAGTTACCTATACTTGTTGGAGTTCAAAAGACAAATTTATGTGCTTATAAAATAAACGAATAACACTGGCTCCAAATAATCTGTTTTAATTTTTCATTTGTGTTTGTGTTTAGGTCTTGGTTTTTGACCATTTAGATTTAAACCCCCCCTTTTAATGCTACGTTCAACAAGTCATTTTGAACGAGCGTCCCTAGTAGGGTAGGTGATAATTTACGTTTGATAAAAATAACAATAACAATATTACTATTTCAAGTAGGAGCGTATTGACAAAAATACTCTACATGGTACCAGAAGCCCGTTGCTAGCCCTAGCAATGGACTTCTGACGATAATTGCTGAGTGGTTGACAGTTACAGCGTGTAGAGGATAAAAACTAGAACCACAATAATAAATCATCAAGAAAAACTAGAGGCTCCCCTCAGCCCGTATCGCTTACCTGGTTATAAACTGAAGACCATGCACCGAACAATTATTCATTAAGTTTTGGATGGATGGTTTCATTTGTTTCAAGATGAGTTTTCAGTGCATTTCCCATGTTAAACTATGTTTCTTGGTGGTGGAACATCTTGTAATTCCAATCAACATTAGAGGCATAAACTTGGTGAAAAGCCATCTAATGATCAATCATGATCAGTTCCCATTTAATTGTCTCAATCTTTGAGCATAATTTCCCATAGCATCTAATGTTAAACTTTGTCAGTGATGGCCTTCTCATACGTTTATTTACTACCACTGGGTCGATACCACTGCTGGTGGACTGTCAGTCCCCGAGGGTATCATCCGCCCAG
>JAOXYI010130855.1:0-11783 GCA_028566495.1 Lithophaga antillarum | reverse complement strand
CGTTTAGGAGGGGTTGTACCCCGCTAGGTGGAGAACCTGGGTCCTATTTCTATACCCCGGAAACCCTCGGGGGTTGATTCATTAGAAGGATAGAAACTGTCTTGGAATTTTATAATGTCTTCTGATGCACTGAAAATAAATAATTTGATGCGACATTTGGTGAAAATAAATAATTTGTAAGAGATGGAGATGAAAATAAATAATTTTTCTAGGCAAAATCTCCCAAGCCCCCCTGAAAATCAAATGGTCGTCCCCTAAATATGCTTTCCTAATTCAGTGTTCCCCTAGGGCACTATCATTAAAAGTTTGCAATCACCTCTAGATGCAATTTAAGAATAATTGGACCGTGATTGTAAAACGTTAATTAGCATTCCCAATCGAATATAGTCATATTTGGACCGTGATTGTAAAACGTTTAATAGAATTCCCAATTGAAAATAACCAAGGATTTGTACATTCTTACTATACAAAATCCTTGATACCAAATAATATGAATGCCATATGTATACACGACCGGATTAAAAAATTCCATTAAGACATAAACATAGAATGTTCTACTATTTACCAAATGGATCAATTAAGGACATGTTTTCTTTATCTTCAAAGTGTTAAATGATTGGACACTCCAAATCTATTTATAGAATGGACTATTTGTTTGTGCGGATAAATATATTACACAAGTCGGTCTATTTGGCGGGAAATCCTACTGTTCCTCAGGGGAACAAACTGAAGTACTTCTTAAAATAAACCGGGAATCTAAACGAAATAAAAGTTTTTATACAGACTTTAACTAAACAAATTATAGAATCGCGAAAATTGTACCCGTTAATATGTACATAAACAGTATTCCGCGAAAATTGGAATCAGTGAAAAATAATACTTTTACAGTATGTGGTGCTTTCTTCATTATATGATGGTGGTAAAAAAATCCTTGGGCGCTATTACTGTGTTTTGGACTCGGATAATTTAGACCGAAGTCTTTTTCAGTGCATATTTTATCCTTAATGGCGGCTGAAACTGAAAGTTTGAAGTGGGCGTTAGATAAAGTAGGGGTACCGTGGATGTATCCTCGTTTTGCGGAGGAAAAGATTAATGTGGCGGTATTTAATACTTTGTATTTTGAAAATAAAGAACACTGTTTGTAGGTATGTTATACTGCTACATTTAAGTTACATGTAGTTCTAAGGTATATTAATGTGTACTGGACTTTGACAGATACCATAGAACGTTTTCAGAAAGTTTGAAAATTAATTCATTATCTCAAACCTTAATTTTTAAAAGTAAAGGACAAAATTTCCAGAAAAAACCAAAAGATATAGAACTTTTACCCGATTTGACAACTGTATGGCTATACCGGAACCAGTATGTTTTACAACCCTTGTAACTGAACTTTTTGTTTAATTTGTAACTTCGTGTTTATTCTGTTTCAAAGGGGCATTATTTAGAACATCCAATTTTCGCAGACGATATCGACAAACGATGACATGAAATCATCGTAGTTCGAAAGGAAAAATTCTCATTTGATAATAAATCCGAGAATAACATCATTATCTGTTAAGATGCTGATATAAGAAAAGGCGCCTCGTCGGGTGTTTCCTCCCATTCCATTCTCACTTTCAGTCCTTTAGTCCATATTTTACGCGTTATTTCACACTGATTTGGCAAGACTTTTCCTATTTGCTAAAAAGCCTGTCCAGCCACAACACGAAATAACTGCTTTTCGAAACTAGTTTATAATAAGTGGTACTGTGAACAGAGCTCACAAGTTAACACCCATGTCCCCAAATTTTTCTTAATTTATAATGATTTGTTGCCCAGTCGTGGCATTTAAAATATAAATATTTCAAAACCACACTGCATACTTAAAAGATTGTGTCGAAGTTTTAATGAATTCCACGTAATGGTTAAGGAGAGTAGTGAATACAATATGGGACCCCAAAAATTATGAAAAAAAATTAAATCTATGATGCATAACTGCACTCATACGAAAGAATGTGTTGATGTGTTGTAAAATTCCATAAAGCTGTTAACTAGGAGTAGTAGACACAACACGAACAGACAGACAAAAGAAATGATCACTATATACCTCCAGCTGTCCTGGGGGTTACTGTAATTAGTCAGAGATTTGTGGCAAGTATAAAAAATGTCCTGCAAGTACATACTCAGTCTGAATTTCAGCTAAAAAAGGGGGCTGTCGGAATGATAGCAAGGCGCGCCCACTTAACATATTTACAGCATATAATGTCGACCAAGTTAAAAAACATAGCACTGTCAGTGCTGAAGAAGAAGCTGAAAGTTCGTAAGTTTTTTTTTCCGTATCTGTCAGTTTCTGTACACTACCAAGAAAAATTAACATTTTGCTATACATACACAAATGAATAGTGTATTCTAGTTGACAGAGAATTTTATAATCTTCAGTCATTACATCTATAATTATTTGATAAGTCCAATTATTTACCCGTGTTGTGATTTTAACTGATGTAATGATATATTTGTGCGAATATAAAGACACAAACAGCACATATAGTTGACAGTGCACATTTCGTGTAAAATTTATCTGAAATCACATATTATTACAAAAGAATTTATGATTTATTTCATTTTAAAAGCAAATTTTATTTCTCACATGCATGGGAACTACTTTTTAATTATAAGGTGCATCCAGATAACAGTAGAGAGTCGGTCTAGTGATGTGTATTGTATTTATCAGTCAATAGAAAAACCTGCACTGTGTACAGAATAGAATCCTTCAGATTCTTCAAAAATGATGAAAATTCCAGTAAGAAATAAATAGAATAGATATAGGCAAAGCAGACAAAAAACTTTGCCCTAAAATTGACGAAGTCCAAATAAGTGCAAAACAAATGAAAATTCCATTGAAAATAAACAGTTTCGCGTAAATTTGTCTGTGATCTACTAAAACAATAAAAAGTTTTTTATTTGTCATCCTGTTTCATTTCAGAAGCAAGATACAAACTAGGCCCAAATTTTTACCCTACGAATTGACTAAGTCCAGGAACGTATATGTACGTCCCTGCCTTAGTGTCTAAATAGATGCAAAAAAAAAGAAGTAAAATTCCAATTTTTTTGCTTAGTTCATTATCTGCTAATAACAATAAAACAATTTAAGGTGTGATCCTGTTTCATTATTGATGCAAGAATAGACATATATGCAAACAAGTCCACACATTATGCCCTAAAACTTAACCAAGTCCAAATAAGTGAAAAAGAATGAAAGATTTATTTAAAATTTCAGATTTATTGCTTAAATTAGTCCGTTGTTTTACTAATAACAATAAAATAGTCGAATTTGTTATCAATTCTAGATGCAAGAATAGACGGATATACAACCCAGTCGAAAGACTTTGCCCAAGTCGGACCCGGAAACCCCCTCCCAAGTCTGAGTAGGCGCGCTAAAAAGAAAGTGGAGTCTAATGAACCACTAAATGAAGGCATCCGATGCGCTATTATTGTGTTGCGTATTTCACTGTCTTTCCAAGATAATTTATCCAAAAGTTCACAGTTAACCATCTCTGATGAAAATTACCCCATTTGAAATCACCCGAGGAGATCCGAGAAATTTTTACCACCATCATTTAATGAAGAAAGCTCCACATATAAAGTTGACAGCACCATGTATAAAGTTTTAATTGGAACTACCATATATAAAGTTAAAAACATCACATATAAAGAAGAAAGCACCACATATAGAGTTAAAACCATCACATATACAGACGAAAGCACCACATATAATGTTAAAAGGACCATATATAAAGACGAAAGCACCATATAAAGAAGAAAGCACCACGCATAAAGACGAAAGCACCACGTATAAAGAAAAATCTCAACAAGGCGGTCCCGGCGTTCCATAGTTTTGATTTTCGACATTACAATTAATGAACAAAGAATAACCTTAGCGGCGGTTTATGATGAGCCAAATTCTTTTCTAGCTTGTGAAAGGAAATATTAATTACTTGAATTCCTGTGGAAGATTCGATATAAATGTAGTACAAAATTATATCAGAGAAAATTATAATCTGACTGTCAGGCAAGGTTATTTGAAATTACGAAGTCTTGAGCCTACACGATGTATGGCAGATTGAGCACACAGACACATCTTTCCACTTGCCAAGTGTATGCAAATAGTCTAGATTATTTTCTTATTTCATTTGATGTTGTGCAACTTATTAGTGCTGCAGATACTGGCATTGCTTAAAATTTTGACAATTTCATGGTCTCACTAAAAATCTAATCTTATTAATGAAAAAAGGAAGAGAGTAAACGGAATTCAATAAAAGTGTGCTTTATGATATAAAATATGAAGAATGAAAAAACTGTCCATGATGTTATTTTTCAATATTCTGGTAGTACTGGTGAAATATCAATTATTAGTATTTTTAGCAGTTCTTATAGTACATTAAGATGACGAAAACAAGAGGCATGACCATTTCATATGCACCTTATAAGAAGAAGGAAAAGATAAATCTAAAAAAAATTATACTAACAGGTATAAGACAAATACATTGGATACGGTTGAAGCAGAGAAGAGTACGATATATTTGTAATTTAGAAAAGGAATTTATATGAACAACTACTAATATAACTGTTATATAAGTTCCAATCCGGATTTAGGAGTGTTTTTCTACTAATAGTTGTTTTATTCATTTGTTTGACAAATAATCAAAGTACAAACATCAAAGGGGCTATTAACAGGTATGATAAATTGATCTCCAAAAACTTCTATGACAAAGTAAACCATCAAATACTGTGTAATTAACTATCCATGTTGTCATACATAATGTGAGATGTGATTCAAGTTTCTACTTCCCACTCAAAATATTCTATAAGATTTCACTTTGTACTGGATAATTGCGAAATACATTTTCATCTATAATTCTGCAAATATCAAAATTTGGAAACCTTCAGCACGGACAACTTTAAAGTGATACTTATATGCTAATTTGCAATTCTATCTTTAGTAGTGTAAGAGGACTTCTTGGCAAATAGATTTTTTTGCTTTTTCTGACCGGAAAGGCCCAAATCCCAGGGGTGGTACAAGAATTCTGAAACCACTGGTCATGTTGTCATATATAATGTAAGTTTTGATTCAAGTTTCAGCGTCCTACATAGAAAATCTCCCAAGATTTCACTATTTATTGGATATAAATAAATAAATTTTCAGCCATAATTCTGGCAAATATCAAAATTTGAAAAAGTTCAGCACAAACAACTTTTATAGTGACACTTATATGCTAATTTGCAAGTTTCTGTCTTTAGTAGTGTAAGAGGAGTTCTTGATCAATCGATTTTTCCTTTTTATGGACAGGAAAGGCCCCAATCCCAGGGGTGGTCCGAAAATTCTGAAACCACTGGCCATGTTGTTATATATATTGTGAGTTTTGATTCAAGTTTCAGCGTCCTACATAAAAAGGTCTCCAAGATTTCACTATTTATTGGATATTGCGAAATACATTTTCGTCCATAATTCTTCTCTTAGGGCAAATATCAGAGCTCGAAAATCTTCAGCACAGTGATACTTACATGTTAATTTGCAAGTTTCTATCTTTAATAGTATAAGAGGACTTCTTGGAAAATCGTTTTTTTTAATTTTTGGTCCCCATAGCCCAACCCAAGGAATGGTACGAAAATTCAGAAACCACTGGCCATGTTGGCATCTATATTGTGAGTTGTAATTCGAATTTCAACTTCCTACACTAAATAGTCTCCAAGATTACACTATTTATTTGATATCGCGAAATGCACAGAAACCTTCCGCACAAACAACTTTTATAGTGATACATATATGCTAACTTTCAAGTTTCTACCTATAATGGTGTAAGAGGAGCTCTTGGACAATCAATTGTTTCGGTTTTTTTATACCTACGAAGCCCTATCCCACGAGGTTGGTATGAAAAATAAATCTGTAACCTCTTCCCATGTTGTCATATATAATGTGAGTTGTGATTCACTTTTCAGCTTCCTACACAAAATACTCTCAAAGATTTCACCATTTATTTGATGTTGCGAAACGCATTTTCACCCACAATTCTACCCTTAGGGTAAATATCAGAATTCGGAAGCCTTAGGCAAAGATAAATTTTTTAGTGTTACTAATGTGCTCACTCTAAAGTTTTTGAAAATTTTTTTTTTTTCGTTTATTAGATCTCCCAAAGGCACCATCCAAGGGGTGATACGAAAATTCCGAAACCATTGGCAATGTTGTCATATATAATGTGAGTTGTGATTCAAGTTTCAACGTCCTACACAAAAAAGTCGCCAAGATTTCACTTTTTATTGGATATCACGAAATACATTTTTGTCCACATTTCAGCCCTTAGGGCAAATAACGAAATTCGGAAATCTTTGGCACAGACTACTTTTATAATGTTACTAATCTGTTAACTTTCTTTAATAATGAAAAGAATTTTTTGGACAATCAATGTTTTGGTTTTTTTACCCACAAACGACCCATTCCTGGGGGTGGTATAACAATTCTGAAACCACTATCCATAATGTGAGATGTGATTCAAGTTTCTACTTCCTACTCAAAATATTCTACAAGATTTCACTATTTGCTGGATATTTTATAATTTATAAAATAAATTTTCAGCCATAATTCTGCTCTTAAGGCAAATATCAAAATTCGAAAACCTTCAGCACAGATAACTTTTATAGTGATATTTATATGCCAATCTGTAAGTTTCTATCTTTAGTAGTGTAAGAGGAGTTTTTGGTCAATCGATTTTTTCCCTTTTCGGACCGGAAAGGCCCCAATCCTAGGTGTGGTACGAAAAGTCTGAAACAACCGGCAATGTTGCCATATACAATGTAAGGTGTGTTTCAAGTTTCAGCTTCCTACACAAGATAGTCTTCAAGATTTCATTCTTTATTCGATATGCGAAATACATTTTTGCCCATAGTTCTGCCCTAAGGGCAAATATAAAAATATTTTGTACCTTCGGCACTGACAAATTTCATAGTGTTACTTACCTGTTAACTTCCAAGTTTCTATCTGTAATAGTGTAAAAGGAACTCTTGGACAATCAATTGTTTTGGTTTTTTTCAACACCTACGAAGCCCCATCCCTCGAGGTTGGTACGAAAATTCTGTAACCACTGGCCATGTTGTAATATATAATGTGAGTTGTGATTCACGTTTCAGCTTCCTACACAAATAGTGTCCAAGATTTCACTATTTATTGGATATCGCGAATACATTTTCGCCCATAGTTCTGTCCTGAGATCAAATGTCAAATTCGGAAACCTTCGACACAGACTTTTAAAGTGATATTCATATGCTAATTTTCAAGTTTCTATCTTTTATAGTGTAAGAGGGAGTTCTTGCACAATCGATGTTTTCGTTTTTGGACCCCAAAGGCCCCCTATTAGTAGTGGTATAAAAATTCTGAAACCACTATCCATGTTATATATAATGTGAGATTTGATTCAAGTTTCTACTTCCTACACAAAATATTCTACGAGATTTCACTACTTGCTTGATATTGCGAATTACATTTTCACCCATAATTCTGCCCTTTCCATACTTCGGAAACATCCAGCACAGACAACCTTTATAGTGACACTTGTATGCTAATTTGCAAGTTACTATCTTTGCTAGTGTTAGAGGATTTCTTGGACAATCGTTTTTCTTTCATTTTTGGACCCCAAAGGCCCCACCCCAAGGAGGGGTACGAAAATTCTGAAACCACTGGCCATGTTGGCATCTATATTGTGAGTTGCAATTCAATTTTTATCTTCCTACACTAAATAGTCTCCAAGATTCCACTTTTTATTGGATATCGCGAATACATTTTCGCCCATAGTTTTGTCCTTAGGGCAAATATCAAAATTTTGAAACCTTTGTAGTGTTATTTACGTGCTAACTTTCAAGTTTCTATGTTTAGTAGTGTAAGAGGAGTTATTGGACAATCGATTTTTTCGTTTTTTGAACCTCCAATTTGCAGAACCCCAGGGGTGGTTCGAAAATTCTGAAACCACTACCCATGTTGTCATATATATATGTGAGTTGTGATTCACGTTTAGCTTCCTACACAAAATAGTCTCCAAGATTTCAATATTTATTGGATATCGCGAAATACATTTTCGCCCATAGATGTGCCCTGAGGTCAAATATAAAAATTTGGATAGCTTCAGCACAGACAAATTAAGTAGTGTTACTTATATATTAACTTTCAAGTTTCTATCAGTAACTGTGTAAGATGAGTTCTTGGACAATTAAATTTTTCTGTTTTTTTTTTTTGCCCCTACGAAGCCCCAACTCACGAACATTCTGAAACCACTGGCTATATTGTCATATATAATGTGACTTGTGATTCAAGTTTCAGCTTCCTACACGAAATAATCTCCGAGATTTCACTTTTTATTGGATATCGCGAAATACATTTTCGTCCATACTCTGCCCTTTGGTGAAATGTCAAAATTTGGAAACCTCCGACACAGAACTTGTGTAACTTATATGTGAACTTTCAAGTTTCTATCTTTAAAAGTGACAGAGGAGTTCTTGGACAATCGGTTTTTTCGTGTTTTAGACCCCTTCGAAGCCCCATCCCCGGAGGTGGTACGAAAATTCAGAAGTTACTGGCCATGTTGTCATACATAATGTGAGTCGTGGTTCAAGTTTCAGCTTTTTATGACGAATAGTCTAGAAAATTTCGTCATTTTTTGTATACTACTAAATTCGTTTTCGGGCCATAATCTTGCCTCAGGTGGTGATATTGAAATTTCAATACATAGGTGTACTACAACTCAACATAATCTTTTTTGTCCCTAAGTTTTAAGTTCCTATCTTTTATAGGCACTGAGATTTTTTGGATGACAACAGAGATTCGTATGTACGTACGGATGGACAAACTGTATTACAATATACCCCCGCTATCGCTAAGCGGGTCAGATGATAATAACAAAACGTGTTTTTTTAAGCTACAATAGTTTCATTGGATGATATATAACTTATTTTATAAGGAACCATTACGATCCTAAAAATAAGCACACAAAAACTGAAGTTCTCAAAAATGCTAGACCTATTTGTCGAATTCGTTGCGTTTGTTTTTCAACAAACAATTGGCATTTCAATGGGCACGAATTGTGCACCTCTGCTTGTTGACTTATTTATATACACGCATGAAGATGAGTTATCCAAGGCCTTCTTAGTCTTAGTAATAAGATGATTTTAAACTTTCTATTTTTGAGTAGAATATGTGGTCTACATATCGCAGTTGATGCAGTGTACATGTACTAAAGCTTGTTCTTGGTATCGGCATATTTGTAGAGGATTGCTCTTGGCTAGTAAACTTCTCAATCAAGGTTATGAACAGCTTAAATTAAAACCATAGTTTCCACAATTTTATGGATATTTCCGTGTGCCAACTGGTTGTGGACATGTTTCCCGTGTCATACATTCATTTTTGTCTCTCCTTATTAATCGTGACATGAGTATATTAGTCTTTAGGACGGATGCCTTTTAGGAGAGCAGGAGGAGTTTAACCTTTGTATGCACGTGTTTTCTCCGATCTTCGTTTTTCTGTTTTATTTATACCGATGATGTCTTGTTATGTCCGGATTGTGATATTTAATATCAGTTATTGGAAATCTACTGTCGCCTTATTGAGAAGTATAACGTAGAAGCAACTTATATAATCTTATGGTTCGACTAATGCTCTACCAGGTGAGGGGAAAACCAGTATGATTATTAACATACTGGTGCTACTGAAAAATCTTTTGTTTACAAGAATTATTAACAGAAGCACCGTGTTCAAAATTAATATCTAAATCTTTCAGGCGAGCTCCAAACGATGAATTTTCATTCGTCGAGTAGCTTTCAAAGATGGTTTCATATAAAGGATTCTAAACAATCGTATGCAGGATTAGATTAGAATGTTTTTAGCGATGAATTTTGTACCAAGTTTAATTCTACTACACGCATATTCTGAGGATGCTCATTTACTTCCGCCTACAAACCTTCAACAGGTAAAGTTTTAATCGCACCCAAATGTAAGCACAGACCCTCATGATGCACTACATAAAGAATTTGTTTTCCTGACTTCCATGCTGTATCATACACTATTCAACCGTAATCTAATTTGATCTCACCGGAGATTAGTATGAATTCAGTTAAATTGTGAGATCTTCCTCCAAATCGGTGCTAGATACGTCTACCTTTCAAAAATTAAGTGCTTTTGAGGACTTGATATGGGGAAGAAAGGTCCATTAAAAATTAAACACAAACTTTGATTTTTTTTTTCAGTTTTAATGTGATTATCGTATATATTGAAACCATGAACAGAGCCTGTTTGTTACAAAAATGGATCCCAGCTGTCTATCAGCTTGAAAATGTCGTACCAGTGACATGGTATTTTTCATTGTTTGCTTGATAACGGAAATATTGAGAATATCGGTGGTTTTTAGTTTATGACACAGCCGTGAATTGTATCTCTTCCATTTCAATGCCCCTGTCTCAAAATTTATTAAGTTTATCGGTAGTTTTATCCGATATTGTGAAATATTTTACAGAAAATACTCCTCGGAACTAAAAACTATTATCACTGCAAACGGAGATGTTTCACCTACATTTGGTAGAAATTAAATAATGTCAGATTTTTGGCGGAAATGAAGCGAATATTATGTATTCTTACTCAAATGACTTCTTTGATAGTTTTCAAACGAGTCAAACCTATGTAACAGTTCACACCAATCAATTCATAATCAAACCAATCAAACTAACCAAATTCCTCAAATTATACAGCAGTTATATCTCTGTTGAATCAACAGAACTCCATAGCCAAAATAACCAATACTTCAATTACCTTTTTAGAGTTCAGTTACCTCTGTTAATTCAATTGACATTCCTCGTTGATACAGTTGAAGTCCACGTCAACTCCTTCAGTTCTTCTACCCTTTTAAATTTCAAAAGAGTCAGTCAAACCAGTGAAGTATTTAGTTCTACTTTTAAATTTCAGCTATCTGATTTATTTTGAAATTACTACACCACTTCCCCCAAAAAGAGTAACAGAACAAGAACAAAACACGAAAGAAACAACAGAGAGATGAGATATTCTACTTTGGCACAGTACTACATAGTAGTGGTGTTAAACCAGTTTTGGGAAATCCATTTTTTTTCTCTTTCAACTCCATGATGCGGAAAAACGCACAAAAAATCCGCACAGTACAACTACCAAAACGATTCCTACAAGCTTAAATTTAGATAGGAATTTGTACATACGTAATTTAGTAAAGCAGGGTTAAAATGTGCTTGCATCTACTGGAATGCTGGCTAAGGCAATCACAATTTGGTCATATACTGTCGTACATCAAAACAAAATGTCAGAAACATACAGTAAGTCCGTAAGGTTTGATGACATTTTGTTACGGAGTTCAAATGAAATCAATATAATTTGTAACAGACCAGTGTGTATTTGAAATCTTCAGATTATCAGACGATAGAACTATTATCACTGATTTGACAAGAATGTCACGTCTGCAGCTCTTACTGTTGAGTGATTTCAAAGTACGAGCGGGGTTAGGACGAGATTGTCTTTCAGATGTTTAGTTTTATTTACGACATTACAGTGGAGCTAGGGCCCTACCTGACATCTTTAACAAGTTTCTTTTCGGGTTACACCAGGTTTCAGTTAACCCAACCAATACAATAGATCCAATCGAGCTATTTATTGCCCGGAGACCAGTGAGATATAAAGATTTGTTCACCCGAGACGAGTCATGTTCCCCGAGGGCTTCAGTACAATTAAACCATTATTTTGATGTCAA
>JAOXYI010130744.1:0-11784 GCA_028566495.1 Lithophaga antillarum | reverse complement strand
GAATATGCATTAGGTGGTCCTCTACAAAATGTATGTTTCTGGTGCCCATCAAAAATTCAACATGGCCACCAGGGCCTATAATGTGTTTTAATTGGTCAAAATTTTAAAGATCTTCCGTCAGAAACTACATAGCCGATGGAGTTTTGTCATGGTGTGAATAATCCTTGGGTAGTCCTCTACCAAGATTGTGTTTTTGGTGCGGGAAATCCAATATGGCCGCCACCGAGGGACATAGCTCAACATAGGATCCTATAGGATATACATACAGAAACCATTGAACAGATTGAATCAATGTTATGTACGAATGATCAAGTGATTGTCCTTCATAAATTTTGAGTTTTTCGTGCCGATCGGAAATTTAAGATAGCCGTCACTGCGGAACATAGTTTAACATAGGACCGTATGGGAAATACATTAAAAAGCTTCTTGTTTGAAACTGTCAAACAGATTGAACCAAGATTATGCATAAATGATCAGGTGATGGTCCTTCATAAAATTTGTGCTTTTCGTGCCAATCGGAAATCCAAGATGACCGCCATCGCGAGACATGGTTTAACATGGGACCCTATGGGAAATACGTACAAACAGCTTCTTCTGAGAAAGCGTTGAACATACTTAATCAATATTATGCATGAATGATCAAATGATTGTCCTCCATAAAGTTTGTGTTTTTGGTGCCGATCATCAGAAACCAAGATGGCCGCTACCACAGGAAAAGTTTAACATAGGATACTATGGGAAATACATACAAAAAGCTTCTTGCCTGAAAACACCAAACTGATTAAAACAAGTTTTTGCATGAATGATTAGATGACGGTCATTCAAAAAGTATGTGTCAACTTTTCAATTTCTATTAGTTTATAACCAGGTAAGCGATTCTGCTTCAGGTGAGCCTCTAGTTTATGTTTATAATCATTCAGTTGATTTTGTCTGTCACTGTATCTTTTGTGTCATTTTCATCGCTGTTGTTCGTTTTAGTGCTGTTGGCATGTTTTTAATTTTATTTGGTGTGAGGAGAAATGAAGAATCCCTCTATAATTGTCTGCGATTTATATTTTTTGGAGGAAAGGGATTATTTAGTCCATTTAAGAATTTTAATATTTACATTAAATGATAAACTATAACCATAAACCACCAGGGATTTTTGTAGTTATTCAGGCAAACGTTTAATGTTTGTATCGTTTATTTCAGATGAACGTGCCAAATATGCGCAAGATATATACATTTTCTGCAAGTATACAGGTTTTCTATGAAATTAAATACGATTTATATTTATATATACTGTCTTGTCGGCCGGTCTTGATTTGTGATTTTTACTGATTACGCTTTTGGCATCTTCTGATTTTTCTTACGTGTAGAAATTTTCCTCAATTAAATTATGAAATTAATCGATATACTTTTGCAGACTTATTCCACCATTAACTTTAGGAAGCTTGGCTTTTTTTCTGTCTAAGCAACAGTCATTCGAAGAAGGCTTTCGACTGTATTTATTAGATATTTTTGCTTGTCTGATCTCCAATCTTTGACATCGCTGCATATTTAAACTTTTGGTTTCGAGGATAATTACTGTTGAAATCAAGTTTTGAACTGCGCATTTGATGTACTAAATTCACAATGGCAGCTTGCTTATTTAACACAATAATAAAATATGATTGTCTGAATATACACGTGTGGCCACACGAATATGTCTCGCCTGGTCCTTACAAGTTGTATGAGGAAAAGTCACATACATCAAATATCAGTGACCTGCCACTCCCAGTTTCTGAGAAACTAACCTAATCACGAAAACTTAACATGGTCAATGGACCGTGAAAAGAGGGCAGTGTCAGACGACAGGTACCTAACTGACATGTACACCTCAGAACGAAGGCATACATCAAATACCAGTGACCTACGAGTTCCAGTTACTGAGAAACATGCACGAAAGTTAGGAAGCAAATCAACAGGACTAAGACATAACAACAGTGACAAAAAATGACACAAAAATACAGTGACAGACAAAATCATTAGCTATAACATCCTTAAATCATTACAAACCTAAAGAAAACTATGGAAATAATTTGCAATTTTATGCTTGTTTCGGTTTCGGCGAATAGTAAAAATGTCTATTAGGATAGATGAGATGCAGATAATCACAGAATCGAGAATTGTTCAGTGAAAGGACATCATCTATATAACGGAAGCTATAATTAAAGGTTTGGGTTAATTTTCAGTCTTTTTTTCTGGAGTTGTCTTTGAAAGAAGTCTGCCTTATATGAGCGTAGAAACACGTCGGCAAGGAGAGGAGCACAATTAGTGCCCATTGGAATACCAATTGTCTGTTGAAACACTAGTCACCAAACTGGACAAATATGTTATCTATCAAAATATCTAGCATTCTAATGATCTCGTCTTCGTTGTATTTATTGTAAGATTTTGAGTGGCGTTTGACAAAGTAAGCATTATCTCTACCTATGACGAGATACTGATATAATTAAAAATGTAAATATAATTAATTTTCCTAAGAATATGACAGAAAAGGATTCATATTACCAATGTATCAATGCCGTTGTAAACTAATTTTGGTTCGTTGGGTACAACATCCACTTCAGCCTGCCTTTTAGAATTTTTCACAGATTTTGTGCAGTAAAATGTAAGTTGCAAGGTTAGAATATATATATGTTTGGTCTTCAAAATAGCTTTTTTAAAATAGACTTTATTGGGAATTAATGGGAAATCTATTGCATTTAGAAAATTGTTTCGCCTTTTTCTATAATATGCTATTTACATAGATCGCATGGGCAGAATTATTCCTAAGCTAGAAATACAGATGTTAAAGCCTTTTGACCTTAGTGACCTCAAATCCGTTTAATGTAGCAATCTTGATTTGTTTATTCTTTTGTGACTGTCATTCTGGTATAATTCTTTTACAAATTTTCAAGTTATGAAAGAATCAATTGGATGTGGAGTCAGACTGGAAACCTTTGAAGCCAATAAGATTTCTGGATGATATAAGAAATATTCAGTTGTAATTATTGTTCATTCAATAAAACAATGAGCACAGATAGAACATAAATTGAAAAAAAAAGTCAGACGAAGTCTTTCGATATACCTAGTGTATCCTGAAATGGAATGGCTTTACAACACCGACAAGGAGATACAGTAATAGTATAAAGAATGTTTTTTGTAAGTAATGGTTTATTGAATACTTGTCCACAGCCTAGCATTATTAAAAGCAAGAGAACAGGAAGGGATTATAACAAAGTACCTCACAACAAACCCACCACCACTTCGATCAAAAGCAGCAAAAGAATAAAGACCAAATAGAGAGACGAAACATCCTGACTACTTGATAATGGTGGGGTGAAACCGGTTTTACGGGTACCCAATCGCTCATTTTTTATCTTGACTCTTGATGTGAAAAAAACTCACAATAAAAACTTACGCAGTACAATTATCAACAACATGACCCCTAGGTTAATCGCAGAGAGGAAAAAGGACAAAGTGTTATTAAGTACAGCAGTCACAATCAACTGGGATGCTAGCTAAGGCAACCATAACTTCTGGTTATACACTGTCACTCAAGAAAAAGAATCATCACTCCGTAAGATTTGATCACATTCTGTCATTGACATTATAGCCTTTTACATTTAACCCAGAAAGATAGCGAGCGGTTAAATGTACGGATACAATGCTTACCCGTGCTAAAATTTTCAGAAAAATATTAATTTTATATTCTAATATGTTTTAAATTGTATTGTTTATGGTGAAGGTAACATTAGTGACTGCAGTATGCGACGTTATTTTATTGAATTTGTTTAACAGTGTTGTGTACAGCCAAAATTTTGACATTATCTATGTTTATTATGTTTTACCATGGGCTTATTCTGTTAACGTTGTGAAAAGCCCAAACTAGAATGTTCATTTTAATTGCATTCTGACTTAGAAATTAGAAGATAAAAGCTACAACAAAATAGATGTCAAAATACAAAGAAAACGTTTACAAGGAAGATGTATCTATAGAACACGTGCCCTGAGAAAGAAGCCTTGTGTTAATTACTAAGAGATTCATAACAACATGAATTTTAAAATTAACATTATTGCATCCCTAATTAAGAACATTCCTGAACTGAAAACACAAATTGTTTTAAGCGTAATTAAATGAACCAGTCTGATTTATTGCAATTATCAAAATAAAGAAGCGAAGTTTGTAAAATTATATACCACTGAACGCATACTTCTTTCATCATTTATAATATTTGTCTGTTATTGTATGGAATATTTAATCTGCTTTTGATTCATTTTGCATTGCAGCAATTAAAGCGTTATTGTGATTTATTATTTACTGAAATATTTCCATGGAGGCTATTGAAAATTAGTTTTTGCCCATTATCAATTGATATACATTATAAATATGCATTCATTCTTCAATCATTGGCTCACAGACAACATTTTATGTTTATTGTATGGGGTGCTGTAATCAAGATTTTGTTTACCGAAAATAATTTTACCTTTTTTTCAATCAACCAACAGATCACATGTCGTGTCAAACATCAATTAATACAATGCATCACTATTTGAAGTTTTGTAAACACTTAAGACTGATCTAATAAAAATTTTTGCATATTTTGTATTGCATGGCGAAATTGTCAGAGGTATAGACATTTTTATTTAGCAAAGGTACTTTCACACTTTTAGGTAAATTTTGCGACTATAACTCAGTTGTCTATGCATTTGGTAGATATGACGGATTAGGAACTTTGTATTACCAGTACCTATAAGACGTGTTCTTATAAGCAACGTTACATTTAGTTAAAGTTGGTTTCTTCCAAGTATTACATTAATATTTTACCAGTCAAGGATGTCTTAAGAAAAATCCTAGGGTCTCCTTTATACAGGGATTTGTTCCTCAAAGTAATAAATGCGTGTAATAAAGTCATGACTCTAGTTTTCCTATAGTTAAGTTCCCACTTTTGAACGAAAACACTCTTCTTCTACATATGATATAGTTGATATTCCAGACTTTTTTCTAAATATGATGTACATGTAGTTAATATTCAAGAACATATTCTCTTATATAGATTAATTAAGTCCAGTGAAAGATGATAAATATAGATTTCTTTGTCTAAACTGGTTAATGACATGCTTCTTGTTGAAGCCTGTTATTAGTATATTTTTTCCAGGGTATCATGTTGTTCTATCATTGTTCTTTTGGCTTGTTTCTGTTATTGCGTTTGATCTATGTCCCGTATTGATAAGCGGAGTGTTTTCCTTTTTTAAATTCCCGTTTGGTTTTTCTTGTTTAGATCAGTAATTACATATATTTCAAAAAACTTATCAACCTTAATGAAACTTTGCCCCATGCCTACATATTTGCACATTCAGAGATATAGACATAAATTAAGATGCTGTTACTTTTCGTTTGACGAATTTATATTATCAGTTCTATTAAACTAAATATAAATAATAATTTTTTAAAAATAGTACATGGACCAATTGTCTTTCATATGTGCGTTCGAATTGCGATATTTCTAGACAACCCTGAAGGAAAATGTATCAAAAACATTATTTCCACGTTTTCGATTGGTTTTCTCTAGATATGCTTTTGCGTCGATTAGAACAATCAATCAAAATTGATTTCTTATTTCATATCAAGAACAGAGGCAATTATTATCCAAAATTATTGCGTTAGATAGTGTCATATCCTTTATTTCTCTAAACTGTAATTATAAATTAACTAACTTTGAAGGAGATTTATCGTCGAAAGGTTTACCCTAACATGAGGTTGACGATTAATTACCTTTAGTTTTCAAAAATATCGTTAGTTTTTTTTATGTTTGTTTGTTTTTTTGTTTTTTTTTTTTTTTTGTTGTTGTTGTTGTTGTTGTTCATTTAACACAAATACTCTTGTGACAATTACAAGAGAGGGTTCATTAAGGGTCTCAAATGGCCCTGATTGTGGACATAAAATTGTTTTATATAAATCCGCAATTATGTACTGAAATTATTGATATAAGATTTAAAGAATGTAAAATTGATATTTTTCATACGGATACGTTACTGTATGAATTTCATAATACTGCTCTGTGAAGCAAAAAATTATGTTCTCAGCCATTTTTTGCTACTTTTAACCCATTTTTTCCTAGAAAACATTGGCCACATCCCTTTGGCAAAACATTTTAGTTTGAAAATGTCTATCTGATCAACATACATGGTTTTAAGTGAAAACGAATTTGGTTATGGTCTGTCGCTAATGTCTCCTATAGAAAAAGGAATCTTAGGAAAGTCATCCATTTTGTGTAAAATTGAAATCTAACCTATCTTTTGAAGATAATTCGCCTATGACAAGTGAAAGTATGTTGATAATTTGTTCATTGAAAATAAAAATCTAAAACAAACGTCCATCATGTAATACAACATACTTCATTTTTAGGGCTGAAATATCCCCTTCTTTTCAGTAGAGTAGTGAAAAGCAGTTGATAAATTGATGAAATTTGCTTTTTTTATGGGACTTATCTTCTGGGATGGAAAAATAGTAAAATATTACTGTGTGCGAAATGCTACTATGCCCTTAGTAATACATAGTTCCTGAAGATATATTTAAAATGTCTGCTTGATTACTGTATTCTTGCATATATATTTTGTGGATATTGTAAAGTATCGATGTTAAGTAGAGATAATTGAAAAATTATGAAACTTTTGTCGATTTTTTACATTTTGCATAGAGTCTTGACGTCATCATAACATCATGAAATAAGAAATAATTAGAAAAATAAGTCGATTTCTTTTATGATAAAGATATTTCTTCCTGGTCTTGCTTTGATTTTGTTCCCAGACAAAAGTCTTTGTAAACCTCCTCGTCAGCACTACACTTTAAAATAACGTTGATTACTGCAAGTATGAAAATATTTAAATCGACTTTATTTACATACTTCTTTTTTGTAATTATATCAAGATGATTTATATGTAATATTGCAGGAGAAATCAGGATGTTTAGATCGATAATCAACATGCAAAATAAGCGCGCGAGACTTCGAAGTCCTAACTGTTCTGGATTTAAAGGCATAGCTAGAAAGAAATAATTTAACTTGAAGGAAAACAAGAAACTGAAAGATACTGAATCAATTAATCAGAATGATCAAGATCAACGCGTATGAATGTGCAATGAAATCAATGAACCACAGACTACACTTTAACACAGGATAGTACTACAAATCCCAATCAAGATGATGTCCTATGACGTTCTACTACGTTTTCTTGTGCAAGACGATATAGCTGCAACTGATATTATAATGGTTTGTACAAAAACAAATATTTCTTCAAAATTTGATTACTGTGTACAACCAGTATTCTCCAAATAGAAAGTAGGAATTTAGGGTAATTGGCGATTATTACAACTGAATGATTTGTTTCCAAGCGTTTGATTTGGAGAACCACTGATGAGATCAGATTTGTTGAAATGCGCGTACAGTGCATCAAATTAACATTGGTATCTTGTAGTAATGCATAACATTTTATAACTATTTTGTTAAAAAAATGTTTTTGTAAAAAAAGGGGGAGAAAGAAATTATTACTTGTGTCAAATCAGAATATAGAATTTAGAGTATCTGGTGATGCTTTGCATAAAATATCAAGCCATAGACAACATTGAAAACACCAAAATTCAACGGCGCTGTTCATTTATTGGTTGGTAAGATGTTAATCCCGACTTAGGTACAACCGATTGATTTATTATCATTTATCACCGTTTTTGTTCCAAAAAAAACAAGTATTCCATTAGAACTGATTAATTATATAAAACAAGTATTTGTATTTCGAAAGCGAGAGTTCAATGTATTTTGTAATTATTTAACAGAGGTTTCGGAAATATCATGCATATTTTCATTTGATATCTATTCATATATATCCAAAGGATTGAAAGTTACATACAGACATTAAAATTAAAACTGAACACTCCTCAGTGTGATATTACTACAAATAAATGTAATAAAGCTTAGAAAAATCAAATTTTCAATATGCTTTTTGTGGCATACGCCCTTGTCTGATTATCACTGTTCTGTGATACTGTATATGTGGATAGATGGGTCATACGTGTATCTAGACAGAGAGTTAAGTTCTATGGTAACTGTTCTCTGCCTTGTACACTATCAAGTCATAACAGGCTGCATTTGTTTTGCAAAATTTGCGTACATCTTGTAATACTGTTGATTTAAGATGAAACTCTGTGTAGTTTGATATTAACATCCGACAATTAATGCATCAAACGATGTATTAGTAAATAGCTAAAATTGAACAATTGTCCATTTAAAAAAAATGTATTCATTTAAAGTGGAAATTTCCTGAGGGTACGACAGTTATTACCAATGAATCAATGCCGTTGCAAACTACTATTGGCTTATTTTGTTCTATGCAATATCAACTTCAGTCTATCTTTTAAATGTTTTCAAGATTTTCTATAGTAAAATGAAACGTTACAAAGATTATGAATATGTTTTGTCATCAAAACGGCCTTTTAACATGGAGCTTATTGAGCGTAAATTAATGGGAAAGGAGAATCTATTGAATATAGAAAACTGTTTTCCGAAATGTTCTCTTTCATATGTGTGCAGTTTGCATTGTCATAATTTTTTCTAAGGAAACAGTAAAGACATTAGACCATTCCGGCCTTTGTGACCTCAGATCCGTCTAATGTAGTGCTCTTGCCTTGTTTATCCTTTTATGACTAATTCTTGTATACTTCCGTCATAATATTCAAGTTATGTAAGAAACTATGTTATTCAATTAAATATGGAGTCAAACTGGAAACCAAATAAGCCAACAAGGTTTCTTGGCGAAATAAGAAAGGTATTTTCATTCGGTAAAAACAGAGACATATAAAACCAAAACTAAATGGCACAGATGGAATATAAATTAAATGGGTAAAAGATAGTTTTTCTGGTGTATTCTGCAATGGAATGGCTGAACAACAACGAAAAAGACATATGGGAACAGTATTAAGATATTTTTCTTAAAGAAATGGTTTATTGAAAACTTGTCCATGTTACGACATCATTAAAAAGAAGCTAGCAGGAAGGGATTATAATGAAGTACATCACAACAAATTGCACCACCACTTCCATCAAAACCAGTGAAAGAACAAGACATAATAGAGATCCGAGATATTCTGGCTTGGGACAGGCACTAGATAGTGGTGGGGTTAAACCAATTTTATGGGTACCCAAGCCTCCAATCCCTTTTTCTATCTCAAATGTCTGATGTGGAAAAAACACACAATGAAAATTTGCACAGTAGAGTTACCAACATGACCACTGGCTTAAAAGCAGAAAGGAAAAGGGACGTAATTGAGTAAAGCAATGCCAAAATGATCTACTGGCAATGTCAAAATGTGCCAGCTGAAAAGGCAATCATAGTGTTTGGTTATATACTGTTGCACAAGTAAACAATCATTATTCTGCGAGGTTTAATGACATTTCATCATGAACATTAAATCCATTTACATTAAAACATAGCGAGCGGTCAAATGTATTGATTGAATACTTACCTGGGCTAAACTTTTCAATAAAATATTATTTTTAGATTCTAATACATTTTAAATTTTTATCTTTTATGGTTCAAGTAACTGAAATGAGTGCAGTCTGTGAAGCCATTTTGTCAAATTTATTTGACAGTATTGTATACACAATCAGAATTATGGCTTTATCAGTTTGCATTACATCTTCAGTTTATGCAGATCGCTGTTTATTGAGAATTTTGTTCTTTTGACGTTTTAAGGAACCCAAATCAGAATGTTTTTTTAACTGCATTATGACTGAAAGATTCGAAGACAACGGTTACAACAAAACAGATATCAAAGCACAAGGAAAACATTTGCAAGGAAGACGCTGAGGAAGAAGCGATAAGGTTAACTACTAAGGAATTCATAACAATATTAATTTAAAAATTGATATTATTTCATCCTCAATTCGAACATTCTATGGCTAACAACGCATAATATTTGGCATAAACAAACAAATCAATTTGATTTATTATGATTATCAAAATAAACAAACGCAATTTGTAAAATTATATACCACTGAACACTTACTTATTTCAAAATTTATAATATTGTCTGTCATTGTATAGCATGTTTTATGTCCTTCTGATTCATTTTCCATTGCAGCAATTAAAGCATTATTGTTATTTATTATTTAATGAAATATTTCCGATGAGACTTCTGCAAAAAATTAAATTACCTATGATTTTCGTCAATTAGGCATTGATATATATTACAAATATACATTCATTCTTCAATTACTGGCCTCGCAGACTGCATTTTACATTAAATATGATTTCGTTTGCAAAAAGTTTTTTTTTTTCCTCCATCAAAACATGTCGTGTTAAACACCAATACGATGCTTCATTATTTGAAATTTTATAAACACTTGAAATTCATCAAGCAAAATTGTTTACTTCTGTTCTACTGCATAGCAAAATTGTCAAAGCAGGTATAAACATTTTTATTCAGCAAACATGCTTTAACTGTTGCAGATAATATAACTCAGTTGTCTATTCTTTTGCTAGATAAAATGCATTAAGAACTTTATATCCCAGTATCTATAATATTCTTATAAATAACGTTACATGTTATCATGCAAATTACTCAAATGCAATGTAAGTTTATGGTTTTCATTATTCCTGTAAATTTTCTGTAATTAGTTTACCTGATATTCAGGACTTCACAGTAGGCATCTGAACGAAAAGCAAACTTTTTTCTGGGGGATTGTCTCGTTGGTTTTTTTTTTTTTTTTTTTTTTCTGTTGATCTGTGTCTTGTATTCACAAGATCCATTACTTTGCTTATTTTACCTATTTTATGAAGATTTATCAATAAATTATTTATCCGGAGATAGCTTTTCTATGCCTACCTGTTTGCACATTGAGAGATATAGACATAAATTTTGATGTTGTTACTTTTCTTCTGACAAATTTATATTCCCAGCTTTATTAGAATAAATATTAATAACGATTTTATAAAAATAGTTCCTGCAATATTTATTTAAGACCAACTGTTTTTGACATATGCACTGGAATTGAGATATTTCTAGTCAACCCTGAAGAAAAATATATAATCAGCAAAATATTATTTTCATGTTTCCAATTGCTTTTTTGCCGGATATGATTTTGTGTTGATTAAAACAATCAATCAAAATTGATTTCTTAATTCTTATCAAGGACAGAGGCAATTTTTATTAAATATAACTTTTGTTAAGTGTGATTACATTCTTTATTTTTCTAAACTGTAAATGTATATTCACTATTTTTTTAAAACCAGAGGAGATTTATCGCCAATATCTCAATCAATGGTTTACCCTGAAATTGGATATGGACGACAAAATTTTACAGGTTTTCAAAAACATCGCTAGTTTTCCTATTGCTAATTTGAAAACAAATTTTCTGCTTACATCGAAGGAAAAGTTTTATGAGTGTCTTAGATATCCCTGACTTGTGAAAAAAATGTTGTCTACAAATGTACAAAATAATATGTTGAAAATATTGATTTAGGATTTTAAGTGGATAACTACTTTAAATCCTGTTGGCCATCTTTTATTAATGTAGGAACAACGAAATGTGCAACGAGAAAACCAAAGGTATCTTTTTTTACTTGCACCAGGTAATATGGATTGTTGTATATTGTTGAAAATCTAATTTTTTATCTATTCTGAATTCAAATTAAAATTCTGAGTTTACTTGAAATAAAAATATTTCCCATTACCCCTTTATGTTATTTTTCTGACTTGAGCATTTTGACTGTCAAGACTTTCAAAGG
>JAOXYI010130634.1:0-11785 GCA_028566495.1 Lithophaga antillarum | reverse complement strand
ACTACATGTATTTATAGATACACAAATAGCCTTAACATTTACATCTATCTCTTTAAATATTATATAATGTAAATTTCGTGGTAACCTTAATTTTTTTTTCATTTCATATTATATAATGCATCTCATCAGAGACATCTCTGATTTCATCTTCATAGTTATAACATACAGACAAATAAGGGACGTAATAGCTGTCAGATTTTGATTACCTACGCGAAAAATTTCAAAATCGGACACCCCTTCCCCGAAAAATGCTGAGCCTGAGTATCACAATAATATATATGGGAATTACGAGATAAAATCAAGGTAGAACAAGGTTCTTTTCTGTTTAATTTGCAAATAAATCCAGGGACGTCATATATACATCGCTGATAAATGCAAAATGTATGCTTTTCGATTATGTAATTTAAGATGGTGAGATGGTCCCTCACAATGTACGGGTCTAGAAAGATCTTTTCTAGCATTTTTTCATGTGAAGTGTTGAACTAAGAGAAGAAATTGCAAGAATGTCCGAGTTACTAATTATGTAATTTTGCGTGTGAATACTCGCGATGAGGTGGAAATTTGCCTTAATTAGATATTGTGCTTACGGTGTGGTTTTTGTTGCTGGCACCACGACATACACGAGAGTTAAAGTTCAAGGTTATTTCTGACCCAGACTTGTTTTGTAAAGTGTAGATTATTGTTAGTCACTTTTACTTTCGTGTGCAGAGTTAAGTGTACCATATTTCGCAAGTTTCCAGCGAATTAAATCGTGAATAAAAAGTGCTAGTTACTGCTAATCTGAATTATTTTTTAATCATGTTCATAGTTTTAAACCTATAGTTACCTTTCCTACATAATTTTTTGTTGGCATACTGTGTTTAGACTTTATATGCAACATAAAACCTGTGGTGAACGGTTGTAAATTTTGACCAAAAGGGTACCATTCATTGGAAGGCAAGGAAAAACAAAAGGTAACAAGTCATTTTGGCCTTAGTCGTAACGTCCTTGGACCAATTCGGCCTTCAAAGGATAGTTGATTCGGCCTTGGTGTATTTAATGCATAATTTATTAGTCCCCTACGTTCCTGTAGGGGGACAAAAGGATTGCTCTCCGTCTGTCTGTCTGTCTGTCCATCCATCTGTCAGTCTGTCCCTGTAAGATGTTACCACCTCTAGCTCAAAGATGGTTTTAAATGTACCTTTCATATTTTGTGGTTAGGTAGTGGACAATAAGGGCATGATGCACATAATATATTATTTTTAAAAAATTCAAGATGGCTGAACGGTGGCCATTTTTATGACATTTTAGCGCAATTTTTGACGTTACCACCTAAAGCTCGTACATGGTTACAGATATTGCTGTCATATTTTGTAGTTAGGTAGTGGCCAATAAGGGCATGATGCACGTCAAATATTTTTTTTGAAAATCAAAGATGGCGGAACGACGGCCATTTTTATGATATTTTAGCAACTTTTTTACGTTACCACCTGAAACTTATACATGGTTACAGATATTGCTCTCATATTTTGCAGTTAGGTATTGGCAATAAGAGCATGATGCACGTGAAATATTTTTTTTAAAAAATCAGAGATGGCCGAACAGCGGCCATTTTTATGATACTTTAGCGATATTTTTTTACGTTACCACCTGAAACTCATACATGGTTAGAGATATTGCTCTCATATTTTGCAGTTAGGTAGTGGACAATAAGAGCATGATGCACGTCAAATATTTTTTTCGAAAAATCAAAGATGGCCGAATGGCGGCCATTTTTATGATATTTTTGCGACTGTTTTATGTTACCACCTGAAACTCCTACATGGTTACAGATATTGCTCTCATATTTTGCAGATAGGTAGTGGACAATAAGAGCATGATACACTTCAAATATTTTTTTCAAAAAAATCAAAGATGGCTGAACGGCGGCCATTTTTATGATATTTTAGCAACGTTTTTTTATGTTACTACCTAAACCTAATACATGATTTCAGATATTGCTCACATATTTTGCATTTAGGTAGTGGACAATGACAGCATCATGCACGTCAAATATTTTTCTGACATTACCACCTAAATCTTGTACATGGTTTCAAATATTATTTTGCAGTTATGTAGTGGAAAATGACAGCAAGATCCATATCAAATGTTTTTTGCTGGAAAATCAAAGATGACCAAACAGTGGCCATTTCTATGATATTTTTACGATGTTTCTTTACCTTACCACCTCCACATTCCTGTAGACATGGTAGAGGAACTATAGGTCATGGACCATTTTCATGATATTTTAATGACATATGCACACACATCTGCCCTTTCAAAAAATCTTCAGAACCGTAGGGGACATGTTTTGCTTTGCAAAACTTAATTCACTTGTTCAGATCTGTAGGGCCACACCTTTATTTCCAACACTCTCTTGCAACAATTTTTCTTGATATTATTCTGTACAGGAACAAGTCTGTCTTGATTTTTTTTATGGAAATAGGGTTTATTCTTTCATGTTAGAAAAAAGTGGAAATGAAAATATAATGGTGTCTTTATAACTCCATGTAAAATATCCTTTAGTCCACTTAATCAGTGAACAGTTTAGAATGGGCTGTAGCTAAATGTCCACAAATTTTAGAATCATTATGAATGAATATGAATTCAGTAATGCAATGAGTATATCAATTTTTATCATGTTCAAAATGTTTACTAAAGTTACAATCCATTTTAAGTGTTGTCGTATTACAAAAAAATGAGAATATGATCTATCAGCTGTTACATGTATCTGTGTGCATATTATATGTTTACCTGAATCCTCACAAGAATGTAATGTGGTCGTTTATCATCACTCTTATTTACTTTCTTGTTTGTGATACTGTATTGTGCCTCAAATATGACCTTTTGTTTGCTTTAGCCGTTGTAATGTTGTATTTGCTGATGGAATTGGATAGCAACTGCCTTTTTCATCCCTTAAGATATTTATAAACATTCTTTTAAATGATAAGCAGTCGGTGTGTTTGGTAATGCAGACATATATATTCATTTGAAAGTTTTGTTTAATTATATCAAAATTACAAGTAACTTTGAGACTTTAGCACAATGTGTGAAACAATGAACTATTCATATTTGTGTAAGCAATATTTTATTTTGATGTTCACATTATAAAAGCAAATGGATACATGTAAATACAATAAGGCCACAATAAATTAATTATTAGATTTTGTCCCCACCCGCCCCAATTTTTTCAGTGTGAAATTTTTTTTTATTTTTGATTCTGAGGATTTTCCACCAATTAGACAAAAAATTAAAAATAAAATTTGCCCGCCCACCTGTTTCAGGAAAAATTTGGATGAAAATCTAATAAAAATAATTTTATTGAAAATTTTATTATTCAAAATAAAAAAAACAAAAAAATATATGCATTGCAAAAAAAGAAGCGGTTGGAGATGAAAATCTAATAATTAATTTATTGTGGCCTAACAGAATGAGGACACGTTTTTTATATTCAAATGTGAAAATGAAAGGGACAAACAGGGTTTTTAAATCTACTACGAAGTTTGATCAGTTACTAATATCATATAGCCAGTTATTTTCACCTGGTGCTAATTTTGTGATCCATCAAAGTGCCAAAGTAATAACAGTTAAATTAATTCTGGCTGTTAATCTTTATGGGAATTTCATCGTGATAATTGAGAGCATTAAAGTATTCTGTGTTTATTAATATATGTGTAGACCATAACTGAGTTCTGACACTGGTTAACACACTTGATAAGTTTTATTCACCTTGTTATGAAGATACTCTACTTTACTACAATTGTATTGGATAATCAGGATGTAACATATTGTTCTCATATACATGTACTGATATGTGATAATTATTAATATATTAATATTGTATGTTCTTAATTAAGCTCTCAAGTTATTAGTTTTAAGGATAGAAAGATTTTGTAATAATAGTTAGAAGATTATTGCATTAACAAATTTCTAATACATTCAATTTGTTATTAATTTAATAGCTTGATTGTTATGTTGTTATTGGCTCCTTATAATTTTTGCCAGCTACATGTATCTGCAGAAAATTGTTATTTTCTCTTTTTTTCCTCCAGACTATCTGTCCACCGAGAGATAAATTATCCCTGAAATTGGCAGTAAACCTCATTAATTAAAGAAATGAAGTTACTGCATGGCATTCAATAAATAGTTTATTATACCCCATGCTACGAAGTAGCGAGAGGTATAATGTTTTTCACCCATCCTTCAGTCCATCCGTAATAATTTCTTGTTGCCTGAGTAGCACTTTCATTTCTTTTCCAATTTTCTTGAAATTTTTATGGTAGCTTTCTATTACCAATACTCAGATCAAGTTTGAATAACAGCCAATTGCGAAAGGTATTTTGGGGAAAAAATTGGTTTTTTTATTTAAAAACAAGGATTTTGAGAAATGGACCTTGTCGCCTAAGTAGTTCATTCATTTGGTGTCTGATATTCTTAAATTTTTTTTTTGCGGCTTTCTATTACCAATACTCAGGTCAAGTTCAAGTAACAGCAAATTTTGGAAAGTATTTTTGGGGAAAAAATAGTTTTCTTATCTAAAAAACAAAAATTTTGAGAAATGGACCTTGTCACCTAAGTAGTTCATTCATTTGGTATATGATTTTCTTGAAATTTTTATGGTGGCATTCTATTACCAATACTCAGGTCAAGTTTGAATAAGAGCAAATTTCGAAAAGAATTTTTGAGGCTGTTCCGATTGAAAAGTAGGTGGTAACATATTCTTTGGGATTTAAATCTCACAGCCAATGTTTTGGTTAAGGTGAATCCAGTGATTCTCCTGATACAGTAGGACCTGTCTTTAGAGACCTCTGTTATGAGACACCACCCTTTTTTTAAAGACCACTTCAAGATGTCATTGCTCTTCGTTATCCATATTAAGTTGATGTCTTTAGAGAGACTACCTGTCTTTGACCAGTTTTTCTTGGCACAAGGGGTGGTCACACAAGACAGGTTCTACCGTTTCATCTTACAAAGGGTTTACTGTGCACAAGTTTGGAATACTTAACACTCATTGCCTTTAAGGATGTTCTGTATACATATATGGTGCTTCCACTTCACAAGTTTGAATAAAAAAGAATCAACTGTACTGATAATAATGTCTGCTTGCAGTATTCAGCTGGCTGTGAAAGAATTACAAGCAAAAATCAGTATTTGACAGTTACTGAACTGTATGTTGTTGACATGCATAATATATGCTTTCTATTAGCATAAGTTAATTTATTGTAACAAATTTTCAAATTTCTGTGAAACAATTTTGAACAAAATCACTTGTTTATTACTAAATTTTAAGCTTCTTGAAAAATGATTGATTTTCCCTGCCCCTGATTGTGAAAGGGCATATCATGTTATGCTTGTCCATCCATCCATATGTATCTGAACTGTATGGTTAAGTTTTGTGTTTAGGTCTATTTCTTGATACTAATAAACATAATATAGCAATGAAACTTCAGCAGTGGATAATACATTTTGGAAAGTACTTAACAGTTGTTCAAACAATTAGGTCACCATGACCCACATTTTATGCTTGGGCAACTCTGGTTTTGCATTTAGGTCTTTTTCTTTGGGTACTAATGAAACTTTAACAGATACATTTGAGGTAGTACTGAAAGTAGGGTATGTATGTCAGTTGGAAAGATTTACTGGTTATACAGTGAAACTCTGTCATTCTGTTGTCAATTAGTTTTCGTGCTTTAACCTTAACCTGGCTTTTATTTTCTTTTGTGTGAGTACAGTCAAATGTCAGGGAAATCAAGCTCATATTAACATATTGAATAAGAAAAGAGCAATCAATTTTATGGTTGAGTGGCTTCTTAAACATTTCTAAACATATGCTGAAGGTATCACCAAGAAACCTAATACAATACCTATATAGCTCAACTATATTAATCATGTGTAGAGTAACTTTTTATAAGGTAGTGTTGGGCAGTTTATGAGGATGCAAATTAAGATACGATCACTGAAGATAGTTAAGGGATATACTGGTTTGGCAAAAAGGATCTCGTGAAATAGATTTCATGGTTCAGCAACACCAGGTCTGTATGACATAGGTTAATTAATATGTCACTCAAGGTATCACTATTAGACTTAATGAATGGATACATCTGTTGTTTTTGTAACCTGTCGAGGGTTTGTGGGGAGTGAAGTGGACTCAGAAACCCTGATGACCGTGTAGTCTGCAACTTTTCTTTTATACTGGTAAAAGTTTAGTATATTACCGATAAAGGGAGAAAGACTGCTTTACATTTCGGGAAAATGTCATCGGGGTCTGAGTAGTCCAGAGTTGGTTACATTACAGAGATAGTCATAGCCATTCGTATCTATGGTAGACTTTGGGTCAATGTAAGGTGGGTTCGATTCGATACGAGTAAGTTTACCAGTTACATGTACTTGCCGTAGGTTGGCGGCTTTGCTTCGGCTACTTAGTCTTCCTCCATTAAAAACAAACTGCATTATCGCGACTGTGTGGCTAAAGAAGTACAGAAAGTAATGATAAACCCCACTGTAACAAAAACATCAAGACACACGGAAGAACGTATAATAAAATTGAATTTCACGATGAACGAAAAATTAATTCTATCCTTTGCACGGAGCAAAATGACTATGTGCACGAAACACGATGAATAATGGCCCTACAACACGGAAGCACATAAAATGAAAATGGGCAAACACGTTGAATGAAAATAACCCTGTACCACCCGCAAAAAAGTGTTAGTAATCTATAATCTTCCGAAGGACAATGTAAAAACACGATTTCCATTTCAAAGCTCAAGTACCTCCAACTTTATATGATGAAGATTTACAAGAAATCCGGGTTGAAAAGCACATATCTGTTACGATATAATTAAGCAAGATTGAAATTTATTTTTCCCTTTAATGCATTAGGTATTGGATTTTACACAGATTAATAAAATCAATCGCACTCAATTTATTCCTGTTCATAAAAGGAATGTTCAGTAGTTCCATTACCTCTAGATAAAGTACAATTTTATAGTATTATCCAGAATTGGAATTTTTTTTGGGGGAGGGGGAGAGAATAGGTAAACAAGTGCTGATTTTGTAGGTCTTTGAATTGTCGGGCCTTCTTCGGAGTGTTTTCAGTACTTGTAACTGTGGTGTTTGCGAGGGGGTGATCTCTGCTGTGTATTATTATTTTTTGAACGCGTTTTCCACTACCCAGTTAAAGTTTTAAATTTTCAAACTCAAACGTATGTTTTCCTACACTTAAAAAAAAACCCATGTTCTTACCAATAGATTCTCAGTACACGGAAATGATAACTATAATTTTCATAAAATTTTACATGTTCTTACCAATAGAGGCTCAGTACACGGAAATGATAACTATAATTTTCATAAAATTTTAACTACAAACGATCAATACTGTGTAGGTATAGCATAAGATGAAAGCTGGGATGTAAAGGAGATCATTCGGACTTGGAATATCGGTACAAAATAATCCTTCGGGGCTAGCTCCTAGGGGGTATCTTATACAGACACACCAAGTCCTCATGATTTATCTAATACAGAAAATGTAAATTATTACTTGTTAAGTTCTGAGTTAAAGATTAGAACTTTACTGTGTACGATTACGTAATATTAAAGATAAGATACATGTACTATAGGTACAAGATTTCCTGGTTCAGATAAGTTGTTGGCAGATCTTTGTTCCCACAGCGTAGACATTAACCATGTTTAATGCCATTATACTTCTGAGTCTTCCATTTGCAGGTATGTAGCATAGAAACCAGCTTTTAAATCAAAAGTCAAATCCGTAGTAGTGGAAAATTTTCAGCTTTCCTAAATATAATGAATGAAAAATTTAGCTTTATAATTTAGTTTTTACTTTCAATTTTCCAACTTTTAACACTGTCTGCCAAATTCTATTAATATTTTAGAATACAATCTTTCATTTTATTAATCCATTTCCATATGTATACTTCATCATTTTGTCAGAATCCATCCCTTTTTTTAATGTATACTTTATCGTTTTCCTAGAATTTGTCTCCGATCCTTTAAAACGTCAAATAAACCAAATATATTATTCTCATTTAAATTAACCTGTAAGTACAGTCCGGGCATCCATTAACAGTTTCCCGATCTTGCGCGACGTGCTTCGCTCTGAGATTAGGACTTCAGTAAATTACGATTTCAGTTGAAAACGAAGTCGTCCACAGCTGCAGGCAATCTCGTTTACTTCTCAATCTTGAAGTAACGCAAGTGTAATTGAACATGACTAATAAAAACGATGGGTTTTTGTATGCAGCATATTCCATGCGTTATATAATTTTATTTTTGAAAGCAAGTTCTTTTGTATATTCTAGTTTACTGGTTACTAAAACACATGCCTTTAATTAAACAAAATGTTAAACACATACGAACTTTCCCAACCGCTTTCACAAAATGACAAACGTTATGAAACTATCTATTCGTGCATATCCACATATTCAAATCATTTACAACATTTGTATAAATTTCAGTTCTGGCTGGAGACTGTGCTGGTAAAAGTGATGGTGTATACGAAATTGGTTGTCGATCTTACATGACTTGTCGTAATGGTGTAGCTACACTAGTCAACTGTCCAGATCCACCACATCCAAACACGGTTTATAATAAAAATACCCAAAGATGTGATGAGTAAGTACAAAACACACAGCTCTTCTAAACTGCCTGATCTAAAATGATATAGCACATTATTGTTGTAATCAGTACTGTAGGAGCACAAGAAAACAATACACATGGCAGAAAACATCTGCTTGAACCAGCGATCCAGTCACGATCAACAAGTTAAGAAAACTGACAAAATTTTAAAATGGAATGCATACACGAACATACTTCAACACACACATATATTTCAGGTACAGTACAAATGGATATGAGGGACAAAATAGAGAGAGAGAGAGAGACGAATGAACGAACAGGCGGACAGACAGAAAAATGACAGCCCTGAATTTACCAAAGCATAATTTTTGTTTCTTAATTTTAAAACAAAGAACAAAACTCTAAATCAAAATTGTTTATTTTAATATCATAATCTCACAGATTTTCAAATCCGCTATATGATAACACTTCTTTTTAATCGGTGTCTTTGAATGTTGGACATATTACACCAACTTGATAGTAGTTTGACAACAATAAGGGATGGATTTTTACAGCCGTAAAGGCCTTTATCAATCAATGTTTAAAATGCATACAGTACTTTCTTATCTATTTTACATACATATAACTTTTAAAATGGCGGAGGTTCACTTGAAACCTTTTCTGTCCTTTGTCTTCGCAAATTCACTCGAAAACTTTTTTGTCCATTGTCTTTTCAAAAATTATTTCTTCTGTTGAAACTTTAACACTTTGTCAATTGTTCTTGACTAATTAAATAATATTTGACGATAGCCTATCAGATTTTATTAGCCAGTCACCTACAATGTCATACCGGTTATCGTACGTACATATAATTATTTTAGGCCATCAAATGTACCTCGTCCTTGTGGTAAACTAGAAGATTGTTCTAATATGGCAGACAAACGATATGCGGACTTGTTTAATCACTGCAAGACGTATTACACATGCAATGGCGGTACCTTTTTTGGTCACAATTCCTGCACACCGGGTAAGTTTAAAATTAAAAGCATACCAGTATATCTTTGCGACTTATTTTCTTAATAATAATCTGTTCCAGTGAACTAGTAAAAATGGCAAAACCGTTGAAACAACAAACCCACAAGTAAAAACATTAAAATAAAAAGTGAAAAAATGGATTTCATGATAATCCATGTTAATTTATATTTGTATCCATATACGACAAAATTTTGAAAAGATTGAGCCAAAATATGAGCGCGAAAAATTTCTTCCAAAATTTTGCAATTTAAGGGAAAAGATGGCATCAACCCTTAAACGGTCAAAGGTATAAAATGCATTGACAACAAAACATATAGCAAATAATGAGTTTGTTAATTCACTTTAGGATGAAATGAGATTTAGGAACACAAACTGTCTGGATATTTTAGTTTATTAATCTGTTTATTTACTTAGGGCTGGTATTTGATGAGGCTCTGCAGACCTGTAACTGGCCACGTGACGTACCACCTCCCTGTGGAACTTTAAAGCCAACAACAGTGTCTGGTTAAATGTCAGCAGATAGTTCACCGATATTGTAGAATACAGAATACAAGAAGAAATAAAAATATGCATTGAAGATTTTGTTGAGGAAATAAATCCATAGATTGAATTTAACAGAACAAAAAATTAGGGTCGCTTTGAACAAGTTTCATCATCGGAATATTCTTTTAAAGTACTGTTACACACAAGGATCAGACAAGCACAGACACGTGCCTGGAGGAGACATTTGAATATTAACACCCACTATTGTATACAGTTTCGTGAAGTAGATATTTTTTCAAAGAATTCACTATCTGAAAAAAAAACGAAATTACCATAAGAAAACTTGCGAATATTTCTTGGCAACATATATACTTACTTTCATTGCCCAATCAGGTAAAATAAGGGAAAGTTTGGGTATCCAGTAAAATCGGTTTAACCAACCAGAATTTAGTGCCTGTACAAGGAAGGATATCTCAGTTGTTTATTTCGTGTTTTATCTCTGTTCTTTCACTATATTTAAAGAAATCATAATACAGTTAGTTGTGATTAGCCTTTCCTGTTATCTCCTTTTTAATAACGATAAAACATCTAGTGCGCAGAGTCTGGGCTTTGACGGCATTAAACTATAAGATTAGCTCTTTTGTTTAAGTTAGGATAAGTAAGTACTTGGATGTGCATATAAAACATATATGACGAAATGGGCGCATTCTGTAGGACAGTGTGAACTAAAATGTTCATATGTAAAATGGATGCTATGGCCTAAATTTTACGGTTCAATAGCTTCATTTCTAGTCCAAATGAAACAATAGTCCGCAGTTAGACATGTAACCCCACTTGGACATATTATTTTGAATCCAGGCCTACCTGTGTGTTTTTATAACTTCTGAATGCTATTTGCTTAGCTGAGAAGCAGCAAGTTCCAATTTTACGTATAGTTTGACCTGACCGGGATTTGAATCTCAATCGCACTACAGACAAGTCCGCACACCACTTTCGAAAAGGAGCTGCTATTTCTTTATTTCAGGCGAAAAGATTTCCGAAGCCTTAAAATGATACAGTTCTCTTTGGGTGAGATGAAACTCTGCAAGCGTGTAAACAGCTTCATGCTTGGACCCTGTCGTGATGTTCTAGCTGAAAGGTCATGTAATTTGCAGTGGTTCAAATGAATGAAACTGAAAACATGTCTATTGAATATATAACAAACTAACACATGTAATATTTGTTCAACGTGATAACCATAAAAATTTCAATCTGTTGTTACGGTTTCTGATCATCTTGGACTTTTCGACTTAATATACAGAAAATGTAAGATGTCGCTATTCAAAAGACGGGAAGTTTACAACTGGAAAATTTGCGTCATCCGGTTTTTGAAAAATGGAATGGAAAAGCAGGGGAAAGCAATTGTTGCGTTTTAAGGAATTATATTATTTCCCTTGGTTGCCTCAACGTAAGCTACCCCCCGAAATAACAATCATATAAAGGTTGAAAAAGATCAATTTATATATTATGCATGTATTAAGAAACTAGATACAAAGGCTATCGGAAACAACACCTATCCCCACGCCCAACAGCTAAATAACCCCTACCCTACCTTCACCACATGCCTGAAATGTTTTGGAATTGAATAAAAGCCAGAACCAAAAATCAAAATTCCAAAACCATATTGCACATCTAC
>JAOXYI010130413.1:0-11789 GCA_028566495.1 Lithophaga antillarum | reverse complement strand
GATACAACGGTTTGTTGTTTACTTCAAATTTAGAGGCTGACGAGCGAGTGAAGCTCGCTAGCGAGTGTTCGAGCCGAAGAAAGCCAACAAAGCTGACGAGGGTTCGAGAGAACCTATCTTTTCGTCCACTTGTCAGCTTTTTTCGCTGGCGATTCGTCCAATCGGCTGTCGAGCGTCACCAGCGAATCGACAGCCGAGCGTTAAACTTTCGAAAGGGAGGTACTGTAATATATTTCTTTCGCTATTTTGTATGACTTGTTTATTTCTGAACAAAATAACACTGTATAAGATCATTAGTCCAAAAAAGATACCAGTGACTACATGTACATGTACATGTTGTACGTCATAGTTCAACTGACGGACCTAGCGCCTTTCCGGGGTTAAGAATCTAATTCCATTTCTTCTGAAGAATAAATGTGGAAATTGTGCTCCTCCTCCTTCAGACATCCTTAAACTGAATCGCAAGTCAACCTGTATATTATTGGCTTATTCTCGATAACGTCATACATGCTATTTTTTAATAGCACCACCCCTATTTTTCATTGTATCACCAACTGTGATGGAAAATACAATGCAGTACTGTTTCATTGACTCCATATTTTTGTATTTAATAAAATACAGAAGCAAACTTTTTAACATACAACTAAGTAAGCATCAACATTCACTTTGAAAATTTGGTGAAAAATATGTTTTTTCAAAGTTCAAAAAGAGTTTCACAGAAATCGGTGATTTCTTCAACAACAATCGTCATACTGAGTTAATGCTTTCATACCGTTAAGAATTAGGCATGACACTGAAGAAAACAATTCTCTTCATCCTATGTATGTGTTTATAAAGCATGTAGGGTAGATAATCCATTAGCTGTACGATTTTTTACATTTGTTAGGAAATGTTACAATTTATTCAATACAGTTGTTCACAATGGCAGATTTTTGTCATAACATTGTTTTTGTTGTGATTTGATGTAATTCACAATAAGTTTTTGACTGCCTATGACAATGAAAAAAAGAATGGTTTATTTGTTCTAAAACTTTCCACCGACGTTAAAATAGTCTCTTTCTTGTAATTTTTACTGTTGGTGTGTCACTTTTAGAAATTTTCACAAAATTTTGGAATTTTGGGATTGTCACTAAAAGATAGCTACTAACACTCATATGTTTGGAATTCTTTTTATTGCATTAATTTAGATGATTCCGAAAGTAAAAACAGATAAAAAGCTTCTCTGAGATGATTTTTTTATAAATATCATGTTTGAGCGTAAGAAGGAATGCAAAAAACTGTCAAATTTTTGTTCGATTTTAAAACTTGTTAATTTTGGGAAAAGTCCATATATTGCAGGGGTTATGATGACATTTCATTATAGATACAGGTTTGTTCTCGACCATATTTGTTGTCCACGTCTTATGTGCAGCAAAATCATCATGCAAAATTATGCGAAAGTGAACTTGAAAATGAATCTGTAATTCAATTTTAAACATAATGGTCCTAACTTTTGGCGAAATGTATATATGTCAGAAATAGTTTAACGGATGTTAAAAGTAAAACTTTTAGGTCATTTAACATTAAATAAATCACTGGACTTTTGTCTTTAAAATTCTATATTGGCTTATCAATACATGCGTTAGTTGTAATTACGTTCTGAAAATGGACAACAAATGGCTCAACATGGACGTGTAAAAATTAGTTATACTAAAGACATAGAAAAATATTGTAAAAAGAATTTCATTAATCTATATCTTAGGTATATGACTTTTATTTTAGGTGTACTACGCAAAATATATTAAGGACATACTGAAAGCTGTTGAATCAGTATTTCCGTTTTCGTACAGCTCTCTCCACGGTGATAATGGAATGCTAGACTACTCACATTTAAATTCTACGCCATGTCCTTTCTGGACTTTCTGGACATTTAAATGCCTTTCCGACAAATGTAACACATCTCAATCACTTTTTAACGTAATGGAGTGTGGGATGAAAGAATGTGATGCGTGGAACAAACTCAATCAAGAATGTTTGATTTGCACCTTTATAGCCGGAATTAAAGACGTAATTGGGAGGTGTATTGGTTCCCTCGCCACGGATATGAATGTACCAGGACTTCTACTTCTTAGTAAAAGACCACTACGTAATAGAAAAACAGTTGCTTTCATTCCAAACAGGAAGCAGATCTTTCCTAGATCGATGTTGGTAGCAGATGTAAGTTCATTTGATTGCTTAATTGATTAATTGATTGGTTGGTGCTCCTCAAATTTCAGCCGATGTGTGACTAGGTTTATTGGTGAAGGTAATCTGAGAACCAATGACCTTCGGCAAGTAACTGGTAAAGTTTACAATATCATATAAGATACAAGTCGAGTGTACCTTTCTTCGTTTATACAAGTCCATTTCAGTCAGGCGCAAACTTACGCACTAGAGGTGATAAGCTATAGTTATATGTACAGACAGATGTCAGTCGCCACGTGTATCACTTTTACTATCACTTGTCATATTTTGTCGTTCTGTTGTAAGTCAATAACGTTTCATTTTTTTATCTTTTTCTTCTTCGGAACCAGTAGACCAGTATACAAAAAGTTAGCAAGAATATGTTTTTGGTAGTTCTCTTTCAAAATTACACCCCAATGACCCCCACACACCCAGTTAGGTTGCCTTTCCTACAAAAAGTAGATTTTAAAGCCGCCAAAAACCTTGTACTCCTACTATTCTAGAAAGATACAATTCGCTTTTCACATTTCATCTGATTTGATTTTTCCAGCAACACGATAACAACACATACTTGCTTTTATTTAAACAAACAACATGCTTTTTCCCAAGATCGAGGATGGAAACAACGGTAATTATATTTTTTAGTAACAAAATTTTTTGTATTACACTACATCAATCAAGGTCGTAGTGCTATATTTATCTTGGTTACATTGATAATCGTTCAGTATGACTTGGTTAAGGGGCCATCCATAACTGTCAACATTTTGCACAAGTGTACAAAGCGGACACTAGGGGGAGAGGGTTTTTGAAATTATCATTTTTAGCGTACGCTATGTTTGGGCTTCAAGCAACTGCAGACTATCACAAAATATACCGCAACCCCAGGACGAAGTACAAGTATTTCATCATTCTTTCTACTTCAAATGGTTATGGATTATGTTTCTGGATATAGTGTTCTTCTTTAGTAAATCTACGATCTTCTTCCGTTTCAGTACCAGTATGGAAACGCTAAAATGTTGATGTACACTTTTTGAGAGGGGAGGGGTTTTTCAAAAAGTGTGCGCTTTGTATCTTGTGAAAAATGTTGACAATTATGGATGGCCTCTAAATCTATCAAGGTCGTTGATGTTCATTTACTTTAGTTATATTGACCAAAATCGTAGTTCTACAATTCAAATGTGTAATAACATTTTACCAACTTTAAACATTTACCTTTCAATATAATTTCATTAACAATTAATCTATCATAGTTCTACAATTCAAATGTGTAACAACATTTTACCAACTTTAAACATCTATCTTTCATTATAATTTCATTAACAATAAATGTATCATTTCGCAAATTTTCTTCAAAGAATTTGTGAACTGTTATAATTTTTGCAACAATGTGGTAACAGATTCCTCCCTATCCTTTAAATTTTTTCCCATATGCTGTTTATGTGATTATATTATCTATGCATGTCCATGTAAAACTCTTTATATATTACAGGTTGAAAGGTTTGGTACCGTAGCCTGTACACACATGACAGCACATATGGGACCAATATTTCCCGAGCGTAGGTTTGCTTTGTTTATAGGATTTAATTTTAAAACGTTTTGGTGTCACATAATGATTGTTAGTTAATACCAAATATTAAATATGCCATAAGAACCTTGGGTGTTTTCCATTATATGGTAAGCATTCATTAAATTAGAAATTTATAACTTTATTTCCCTGTGCTCACTAAAAACTGGAAACTAATACAGAACATATTTTAGTGGTTCAAACTCCATAATGGAAAACATCCATGGACTGCAATTACGTCTTATCCACTTCGTAAAAAATTTGGATTTTTCCACCATGTTGTCACATGCATTTGACAAAAATATTGACAAACAGTTTCCGGTTTCAGGGATGCCATTCATCCTTCCATAGAACTGTAGTGTAAACCAACCGTACATCAACATAAAAAGCTTAATTTACTGATATTTCCTAAGTTTTTGACATCAGGCAGGAAGAATTTCAAGAAGACCGACGTAATGGAAATGACATGAACACACGTTTTGACGGTCTTTAGAGTTTTGTAGTTTTGTAAACACCCGAATGACTAATATATAAAAAATGAACGTTAGTCAATAAATAACACTAAAATTAATTAATATCCTTGATCAGAATAACAAATGTGACCTCATTGACTAAGAGGACTAGATAAATGATTGGGTATATTTACAATTACAGATCACGGAATCTGCGAGTTTGTGCTCGATTGGACGAATGCAAAATGGAAACGCATTCACGTCAAACCTTGTATACACATAATAAAGTTCACCATTTACTTGCTAAAGATTATTTTTATAGTCCAAACGATATAACTAAAAAAAAGTTGAAGTGTCTTTAAAACTCCAGTCAGATAAACAATAGACAACAGCAAAATGAAATTCTAATTAGTGAAAATCTCAACTGTCGCAAAGAAATATTAAGCATGTCAGTATAACTAAGTCTTCTTGCTTTTCGAAAATGTCTGTATTTGCTAAATAGCAACTTGTACATATTTTGTGGAAGTAACAGATTTACTTCAATTATTTTTTAGCTGAGCTTCAAGATATGTTTTCCAGTTGGGAGGAAGAGAGTGCACATGACACCAACTTCATAATCGACTATTTCAAAAACAGAAGTAGTTTAGTAGTGATGGGTGACTTAAACACGGGCCCTAAAATTGAAGACAAAAATATTGTTGCAGAATTGGAAGGTGATAATGTTTTATTAAATACATGTATATTATGAAAACAAAATAGACTTATCTGATAAAAGTTGTATTAATAATATGAAAACAAATAATGAAAAGTTTACCAGGAAAACGAGAATAACATCATTATATGTTCTCCATTTTGATCGCGAGCTTCTTCAAAATCAAACTGATTCCTAATGGACAGAGAGAACGAACTTCATAGCAAATATTCATCGGCATCTGAATATTAATGCAGTTTGTTCTATGCGTCCATTAGGAATCAGTTTGAAGTTAAAAGAGCTCGCGATCACAACGGAGAACAAACAATGATGTTATGCTCTGATTTATTATCAAACAAGAGTTTTTACTTTGAATATACTATGGTTTTAAGTCATCGTTTGTCAGCATCGTCTGCGAAAATTGGGAGCTCTAACATCGCTTTCTATGGACAAGTTCTTTTAAAATCTGAGAATAATGTCCCTTTGTAACCTTATAAACACTAATTTCAGTTCCTAAGGTTCTAACAGATATCGGTTCCGAAATAATTAACAAAAAAGGCGATGCAGTTGTCGAATCTGATAAAAGTTTTAGATCGTTTGGCATTTTTTTTCTTTATATACCTTTAAAAATTAAGGTTGAGATAAGGAATCAATCTTCAACATCTCTGAAAACGCTCTATTGTGTATACCAAAGTCCAGCACATATTAATGTACGCAGTCTTAAAAGGTGTAGCTTTGCGCTAACTTGCTGTGGCCGTCTAACACACCCATAAACAGGGTTCTTTATTTTCAAAAGTACAAAGTATTAAAGATGCGGCATTAATCTTTTCCTCAACAAAACGAGGAGATATCCTAGGTATCCCTGTTTTATCTAACGCGTGCTTCAAACTTTCAGTTTCAGCCGCCATTAAGGATGAAAAAACGGTATGCACTGAAAATTACTTCGGTCTAAATTTTCCGAGTTTGAAACACCGTAATCGCGCCCGAGGAGATCCGAAGAATTTTTACCACTATCATATAATGAAGAAAGCAGATCAATGCACCACATATAAAGTTTTAATTAACCACTATCATGTACTGAAGGAAGCACCACATATAATGACGAAAGCACCACCTATAAAGACGAAAGCATCACATATAAAGACAAAGGCACCACATCTAAAGAAAAAAGCACCACATATAAAGACGAAAGCACCACGTATAATGAATAATCTCAACTTAAGGCAGTCCTGGCGTCGTTCCATATAAACGCATAACAAATCACTTTCCTACTTGACCGACGTAATCTTATGCGCATGTAACAGGAACGTTAAAATATGACTAAAATAATTACCGTTAGCCCATTTCTCTAATATTATGACTGGCTCACACTGATATTAATAGATGTGCATTGCTTTATGCCTTTGTCATGTTACAAAGATTTTCATTTTAGGGGGCAAAAACGGCCCTTATCATGCTTCCTTCTTTGTTCAGTGTCTGTGGGTGGAAATTCATGCCGAAATTAGCTCAAATATTATTCGAACTATTCAAATTACTAAATTTCACCAAATCAACATGAAATGTTGTTGAAAACCTATTTAATGAGAATTCCGGACTGAGTTTGTCTGTTATTAGTATTAACTGATCCTACAATAAATGTAGGTAGCACGGTAGAATTAATTGACGCATAGGCGACAGTAGTAATATTTTTCTAATTTTCATTTTTCATGAAAAGAATCTGCATCAGAATGCAGTAACTGAATATTGTACATTCACTTCCGATTTCACCCCTGTGTATGAAATAGGGTCATGACCAACATTTTTTTTGAGCTTTGAAAACATCTGCCAAACAACCCTACTTTTTCCTGTTTTAGGCTGCAGTAAATGCACTTTTTGAGGCTTGCTTTTGAAAACTCCTACAGTTTCGCCAAGACAGGGTACCAAAAAATTCTGCTGTTTTTTTTTTTTTTTTTTTTTGTCCATATTCACACAACAAAAATCAGAAAGGTAAGATTTCTCAGCATTTCAACCAATCAGAAGCTTCCGTATCAGTTAAGTACTGTACTGAATGTACCTGTACAAACTGAGCTGGTTTATAGTCTACAGTCGATACTACCGTGCTACCTGTAAATCGGTAGCCACATTGACAAAAAGGAAGAAATAAAACACTGATAAAACTCGCTTGATTTCACGGACCTTAAAACTAAAATTATAGGTTTCGCTTTATGTTAATAAACACATACTGGATTTAAAACTTCAGAATGTGTTTTTTTAAGATGATTCTATATGTAGTAAAAAATTCAGGTTTGAATCCAATTATGGTCAGTAAATGTACTTTGATATATGTTTTGTATTCTCTACGTAATTAATATATAATTGCTTGTAAATGACTTAACATGAAATGATAAAGAATAAAATACTAGATTTTCTTTGGACACAAGAAGTGTTGCGAAATGAATGAATGCATGAAGAGCGCTTGATTCTACAAGAAAAGTAACAAACTCCAAGCTGAAGATGAAGCAGAAACTTATGAATTACAGTACGATTCAAATGGGGTGGGGGTTACTCTTAAATTTTGTGACACGTAGATTCGTACTACTTTTTGGGAGTATAATATTGCGATTTCACTATTTTGGGGGAATGTCAAAAATTGGCAGTACTTTGGGAGGGTTTAAACGACAGAATGTAGTATTTATGCGCGGTAATCTGTTTTGGAGGGGTTCTATCTTTTGATAGGTATTTTTGGAGTGTTCTGCTAGCGATTTTGGTATTTTTGGGGGGTAAATATTTTGGCTTCTAGCAACTCTAAGTATCACGAATCTTCCAGTGTACCCCTTTCCAACATCGTATGTTAAAAGATTTTCATGGGCACCAGGTTAAATACTAACATAAATTCGATTGTCTTTTATAGAGTAACAAAGAGAAATGATATTGCGATTATAATTATTTTATTTCTGTGATGTATGATTATGCACAAGTTTGACGTAATGACAATGTTATCATCCTGGTAAGAATGCAATTACTATTTGCTTTGATTTCAGATCTTTTGTAGTTACATTATAACAGCATTGTTTTTCGTGAATGTACACTATGACCTTTTAAGATACAATCACCAGTTATTACAATTTTTACTAAAAGCAGACACACAAAAACATTATTCTGTGTTTTAGTCTAGATTTCAACCACTGTAAAATTTAATCATCACTTATAGCGGTTTTTTCTCCAGATTAAATGCGCCATGTTTCTGACGCCTGTCCTGTATTTCCACAATCGTGTAAAAGAACATTCCGACAGTTAAAAAGCCAAGACATAGTCCAAGTTTGATTTTGGTCACCAAAAATCCACTCCATGCAAACGCCATGATGAACCCTAATGACTCCCATAGTCTGTAGTTGGAAAATGCAGCTTCTGTATTGTTTGTAAACAGATATCCATACAAAGCTGAAAATATGTATGTATTTAAGTTTTAGTTTATAATTAGTTTTTGACTTTGAAACAGTTTATAAATGTATATATGTATGTTCAACGAGCAAATTACTTGTTTTCATCACAGGAGTTTTGTCTTATAAGAATTTACACATTTCTTATCAAAATAAATGTTACTGTTTGTGGTCAAGGCGTTCAGATAGAAGTACAGCTTAAATTACCATAAAAGAAACTTTTATGGGTAAAAATTACTAGCTGAATATTTTGAAGGTCACTTGTTTGGTGCAAGTGTGAAAAAAATTCACTATTCATCTGTGTGATTTCTCATAAATAATTACATTGACACAATACTTCAAATACATTATTGCAGGCACATTACCATTTATGTTTTAGCATCAGCACTATGATAAATACAATACTGAATGCAACACTTGGTACAATATGTGAGGTAAAAATATACCAATATAGGTTCTTTGTATGGCATTAGACAATTATCAGTATGTTCAATACAGTTTTAATCTTTGACAACAACTTCTATTGTTGATGCGGTGGCAGTATTGTCGGAATTTTCAACATTCAGTCACTTAAACTATCTGGTCATGAAAAATTTTTGTACCCTCGATAATTTGGGGTTCTGCAGGTAATTTTGCGGGTTGCTTATGACGGTAATTTCAGTTTTGGTATATTCTGTATTTTTAATGACGCAATAAAAGTTATATTTTAACATTATGAAACATCATTTTGGATGCCACGCTTATTGCCTGTTCGGATAGACTGGCCTCCATCCCTTTTTTCCTTGAGATCCTATCGTCCGACGTTCTTTTTTGTTACACGTTGCAAGTGTGTGTTTGCATGGTATTGTATATTAAATGTTTAGATTTTTTATCCCATATACCCTGTTGTTCTATTATTGTCATAAAACTGATTTACCATTTATTTGTGTTTGAATGACTGCATCACCCATGCCCCACATGGCTGCAAATACATAAAACAAGATTCTGTTGTCCGGGTCTGGTCTCCAAAGGAACAACGCTATCTGTGTTCCGCCGTGTAACAAAAAGGCTGCAAGGAAACAGTAATCTTTTAATACTAATACTTTTATTGCTTAATTAAAAAAAAATTAAGACATAAAACATTTTTTGTAAGAACTTCCTTCTGATAATTTAGCATTTTACATTAATTCCATCAGCTGAATCATGAAAGTATAATAAAACATACCGACAATACCTTAGTGCTTAAATTATCTTAAATGAATGTTGAAGATATTTCTAAGGTTCCTTAAACAGACTGGAGAAATTCGTAAGCAGGACGACTTTGAGAAACCAGAAATAGGAATTAAGGTAAAAAACAAACATTTGATGTTTTTCTCATTAATGGGTGTACTTTGTATTCTTCATCCTTGTCACGCGTTAAAACCTTGTTAGGAAATAATTAATTGATAATTAACAAGATGACGAAAAAGGCTGCTTTGTATAATACCATGAAGCACATGACAAATTTTTACTATACTTTGTCATAATCAGTGTTAAACACATTGTTCATTAATGAAAAATGCTGCTTTGTATAATACCTGAAAGCACGTGACAAATTTTTACTTTACTTTGTCATAGTCACCTGACACATTTTGACTGTACTTTGTCATAGTCAGTGTTAAACACATTGTTCTTCTTCTCCTTATTATTGACTGTTGTTTAAATACTTCCCCAAACTAGAGACTCCCAGGAACCAGTAATCGCTCACTCGGCTTCCTTTTAGGTTCAAGAATATTTTAACGCAGATCCTGGTTACATTTTTACAGTTAATTGTCCCACAGAGGCGACCATATTGGATTACAGATTGGTACCAAAAGCAGACCTTTGTAAAGGACCATCATATGATCGTTTACATGTAACATTGATTCAATCTGCTCCTGTTGCTAAAAGACCATCATGTTATCATTCACGTATAATATTAATTCAGTCTATTCAACAGTTTTTGAGAAAAGGCTGGTTATATGTATTTCAGTCTACAGGGTCTTTAGTTAAACTATTTCCTGCGGCGGCAGCTATCTTGGATTTCGAATTTGCATCAAAAACAAAACTTTGTAAAGAACCATCATATGATCACTCATTAATAATATTGATTAAATCTGCTCATCAGTTTCTAAGAAGAAACTGCTTGTACGTATTGCGCGTGGGATCCTATGTTAAAATAGATCCCACAGTGGCGGCCCACTTGGATTTCCAATCGGCACAAAAACAAACTCGGTGAAGGACCATTCAGTCATCATTCACAAACTGTTCTGGCTTGACTGTCTTCCTTGTTTCCGAGAAGAAGATCTTTGAATGTTTTCCCATGGGGTCTTATGTTAAACTATGCCCTGCAGTTGCGACCACCTTGGATTTCCGATCTGCACAAAATTACTAATTTGATAGAGGACCATCCAATATTCGTTCATGAACAGTTTTGGTTTAATTGTCCCTGACATCTTTAAATGTATTTTCCAATACGGTCCTGTGTTAAATTATGTCCCACGGTGGTGGCCATCTTGGATTTGTAATCGCTACAAAAATTTTAAAAAAAAAAACCTTGGTAAAGAACCACCCGATTCATTCACGAACAGCTTTGGCTTAATTGTCTTTCTTGTTTCTGGGAAAAAGATATTTGGAATTTTTTTTCTGTAGGGTCCTATGTTAAAGTATGTCCCGCAGTGGAAGCTATCTTGGATTTCCAATCGGCATAAAATTATAAATTTTATACAGAGGACGATCCAAGAAACATTCTTATGGAGTTATAGTTCCATGTGGTTTCTGACAAGATCTCTGAAATTTTAGCCATTCAGAATGCATTATTAGCCCTGTCAGCAATCTTGAATTTTCGACTGGCATGAAAATTAAAAACTGTATACAGGTCCATGCAAGGAACATTCCTGCCAAGTTTGGTTTCATTTAGCTCGTGGTTTTGGAGAAGAAGAATGAAGCGTGAAAGCGTATGACAGACAGAAGACGACGGACGCAAGTTATGACCATAGCTCACCTGGTCCGAGGTGAGCTAAAAAACAATCGTAACAATGTTGATATATACTTTTAGCAAAAAACGTAAAGAAGAGAAAGAAATAATACATAATATTTTCAGAATTTCGATCGAACCAGTGCGGGTTAATAAAATAAATGTAGTCATTCTTAAATATTGACGCTTACAGATTCTTTTTTTATTCTGAAAAATAATTGGATACCACCGTGACTTCAAAACTGACCTATTTTAAATATTGAGCAAATGCCAAAATAGGAGTGTTGGGCCGATGATCGACTCTAGTCGAAAGTTGATTGGTTCAGGGTAAACCGATTCCCATAATCGATATTAAAATTCCATAATCGATTAACCAGAAAAAAATGGGATAAAATTCTTGTTTTCATTTAGGATATAGTGTGGTGCACACCCATTTTAGTTAAATTTAGGTATTACTTGTTTTAATTTCCATTGCCCCCATGTTTAA
>JAOXYI010130304.1:0-11789 GCA_028566495.1 Lithophaga antillarum | reverse complement strand
GAAATTCTGATTTGCAGATTACGTAAAGCATGGATGAACTGGCCATACCTGAAACTCGAAAAAGAAATCGACTAAGAAAGAACACGACTATAAGAACGACAGTGCGTTGAGCAAGATTTTTTTTCAATTTTACTAGCGTTTTATAACTATTTCGAATTTCACAAAACTGCATTACACTCATAATGGAATAATACATAAAATTTAAAAAGATTAAACAGTTTTTCAATTACAGATACATAGGTATATAGTATCTTTAACCCTTGACAGGACGAGGCGAACGAACCCAGGGCGAACAGGTACTAGGGCGAACATAAATTAGGGCGAACGGACCCGGATTCTCCCAGATCATAGTTATAACCATATTCATAAAGGTTTTGCCCAAATACACTATTTTTGTCAATAATAAGTAGTGCACTTGCAGTAATTTTAGGTATTTTGAAAACGAATGTTAAGGTGTCCATAATACCATCAACTGCTCTACAACATTTTAACAATATTTCTTTTGCTATGTCAGAAACAGTTTTTGTCTGATCACCCCCATGTCAGTGTTCAGCGTGATAATTTTTGACTGACACATGTAATGACTGCTTTTTTTTTTTCTTTTCACTTGCCAAGAATATTGTTTTGGCTGTTCTTCTTGTAATTCTTCGTGTCTTGGTCTTCGCCAAAAAGCAAGCTTTGACAATAAACAACCCATTTTGCTGAACATGAACTGTCTTGCCGGTAAACAGGAAATAGGAATTCGACGCTTCGCAGGTGCGCAGCAAATCATGAAAAATGTTAAATAAAATATCACCTGTCTTAAAAAATCGATTCATGGTTTTATTTTTAACACCGAAGTACCAAGACATGTATGATGATCAGCGATTGTAATGGATGTTTAATTTTATTGATTTGGATTTTTTTTTCATTTTGCTCCGCATTGGGTTTTGGGGATTTTCATCCAAACTGAACAGAAAAAAGTTTCAAGGATCTGCTTCATCATTAAATTCCCTGGTAAATCCCTGTATAACCAGCTTTTTCCACGAACATTTAGTTGGCGTATCTTTCTGAAGCTCATGTTTCTTGGTGAAGCTGGTGCAGATGAAGTACTCTTATACTGCAGATTTAAGCTCCTAAGCAATTTAAGATAATCCGAAGAGCTTCTGTAATACAATAAAAATGTATAAGAGAAGTACTTCACATGGACCAATGTACTGATAGATGAGTACAAGGAAAAATCCTCCTTAAAGTTCCTCAACTGCGATGCTCTAGGCATTAAGATGAGCAAGGTGATAGCTTGTTAATCTACTCTGGGACTTATCTCAGATTTACTGAATGAAGTAATGCAGCAAAATTATAGGAATTCTATCTCTGAGCTAAGTGTGATTATTGATTGTGACTATTTGAAAAGATGAGCAAGGACTAAGCTTACTAACCTAATTGTTCCATATAGATATTCACAGAGTTGGATAAAAAAAAAGCCAAAAATATGTAAATACTAGATTTTTGTCAATCAGTCAGTCAATCAGGCGGAGCAGTAGTATAAAGGATGTACATAGCACTCTTTTTTCATATTTTAATACTATTGCTGGACCTAAAAAAAATTTTACCCTGTGCCTAAAAGTTCTATAAACGGGGGTGTTTCCACTGGATGAAGACTATACGTAGAAGAAGAAGTATAAACCCATATGGGGACGTGTTGCAAGTTTGGGCCACTGGTTTTAGCTACTAGTTTTAGTTCGGAGTTATATTTTTGTCAAGCTTTTTTATTAAAAGCTTGGACTAATATATTTGTTAGTGCTTCAACCTGAATGTCATGGTTCACCGACTTAGAATTCTTTCTTCTTTAGGTGTATTAAAATGCAGGTTAAGATTTAGGTTAAATGTACAGTACCGGCCTGGAGAAAATTAAACGTCAGGACTGGGTTGCACAAACGTCAATTAGTCTTAATAGACAGTTAAACATTTATTAGTCTATCAACCTTTTACAATTTCAACCAATTTGATTGTCAATTAACTTTTAAGAGACTAATGATTAAATCAATTACCGTTTGTGCAACCCAATCCTGGCTTTCAAATAGCTAGCAACGCTCGATCGACAGTCGAGTGTTAAAAAAGCTGGCAACAGTAGCTAGCGAATGTTCAACTTGACAGCCTGTTTTGAACACTTGCCAGCTCTTTTGATAGCCACATTCTTTCAAACCTTTGAACTCTCGCCAGCCTTTGTTGACAGCTTCAAAATTGTCTTATATAAACTGTATAAATTTCTTGGGTCTGTTGAAAGAAAGGACAAAAAAGAAAAACGAGTTCGTCAATATACTAAAATTTTTAAATGAAATATTAATTATATTGCCTTTACTTTTCGCGATCTCAGCTGGCGCGTGTTTAACGACCGGCTTTCAACAGTAGTTGGCAAACTGATAGCCAACTAACGAAAAGCTTTCAACCATCGCCAGCTTTTCAACAGCTGAGCTGTCAACAATTGTTAGCGAGTATTCAAACTGAGTTTTAAATTTGCCAGCTATTTGAAAGCTTTTGCGTAATGTTCGCAACGTCGCTACTGTAGTTTTACATGAAGCATCCATGGTATTATCATGACACTTGACCAGAGGATACATGAAAATATGAATCGTTTCATTCCCATCCAAAAAGGATGCTACATGTGTGACGTAGATTTCACGGATCACCGACTTAGAATTTCTTTGTTCTTTTTGGTAAATTGTGTACTACTCCTAATAGATACTGTTAAAGGTATCGATATATAAGCTGTTGCAAAATGTTGAAGGTCTTGTACCACAACTTTGTTACGTATAGGTTAAATGATTCTGATGACTTATTGTGGGCATTATCACCCCTAACATATTTAACTGAAGAATTTTATCACTGAAACTATTAAACCGTAAGTCCTAGAGAATTGGAGTCTTCACCATTACCCATCTTGATCTCTGGCCTTCATCTAGGTCCTAGGATCACTATGTCAAGGTCACGTCCCAATTTTTTAACTTTGTTACTTTTAAAGATATCAAAATAATTCTTTTGTAGAAGGTTACAACATAGAAGCATTGTATTAAAAGATTCCAGTAATATTTTATGGGAGTTATCTCCCACAAAATGTTGAATGGCACATTTAAGTCTTCGAAACTGAAGAACTTTAAGTAAGTTTGATATTGGGGTCTTAATATTGACACCCTTAACCTTTGTCCTTCATCAAGGTCACATGGTCAATGTCACATCCTTATACTATCCTTATTTTTTAATACATCGAAACGATGTTTTGCTGAAAATGTTGGTGAAATTAAGTTGCAACATTCTTACATTATATCGACGGATCTGATAACTTATTATAAGACGTAATGTCAGCAAAATATTCCTCAACCCAGTAACGAATAAAATACTTTTTCCCCTGCGAGCGTCTGGATCGGCATTTTCATACGTCTGGTTATCCCTATATATCATGCAAATTGATTTTGAAGCTAGCGAGGGGATGATGGATGGAAGGATCTAACTCAGCTTTCAAGTGTTCAACGTTCGTTAGCGAAAATTTCCCCAAAGACAGTTTCTCGCTACCATAATACGTCCGCAAATTTTTGCGATCGTATAAAAACCAATCCGTGCATTTTACAAGAGGGCGGGGGTAATTGTCATATTTTTTATGATTTAAAGGAGCTAATAAAACAATTTTTGCTTATATGTTTCATTACAAAAAAGACGTATTCGTTATGAAATTGAAATGAATTTACGAGAACGACCGAAAACAGTCTTTAAATTATTTTTGATATAGCTGTTTTGTGCAACTCGGAATGTAAACAATTATTTTTAATTTTTAAAAACCAAAACAATGTTACAGAGATAATACACATTAAACACATGTAATTATATCAATGCTGAAAGTAAGACAGAGACAAAACATATAAAATATAAACTATATACTGAAATCACAAATACAGTTACCCAAAAGAGTTCAATCTCTTATTACATGCAATTACGTTAATTAGTTTACATAATTTGCTCAGTTTTAAAGGATTTTTACTGTTCACTAAATCACAGAATTTCAAGGTATTAGGTCTATAAGTATATCTAGAATTCATAAATTGTTTTCTACAATCTTCAAGTGATGTTAGAATATAATGGTATTCGTCTCCAACGTCACCTGAATTACAGAGAGTACATTTCCTATCTTCTTTTTGTATATTTTGCCATCTCCCAGTTTCTATAGGGAGTTTATGATTCAAAGTCCAAAATCTACATAATGAAATTATATGTTTATCATCCAAAAGATTTAAATAATTTTCTAGTTCCAATTTTTCTTTAAACAGGCGGTAATTCAGTGCTCTTGGAGATTCTTGTACAATTGAATACCACTTTTGTTTAAACTGGTCAATTAAATTTTGTTTTACAGTTTCATGTGACCAGTTTCTATTATCTAACATAGGAGTATTCCAATTATATGAAAGCCCAAAATTATCTAAAATTGACGTTACATTGATAGCAAAATTGTACAAAGTAACGAGTAATTTTTCTTACTTTCCACTCAGTAATTTAAACCGGTAATTAATAACTCGTAATTTGATCGATATTTCCAACGGATATCTGGGCGCAGGACATTTGCGCTCTTTCTTCAAATCATGAACATGAGGAGAGTAAGGTTGAGCGACACCATCTACGAGTGAGTGTAAAACGAAAAGCCACTGAAGATATAACACAAAGGCCTTCGAAACGAGTGCGTACTGAATTGAAAAATAATAAATAATAATAATAAATAAATTAGCGCAAAAGGGTTATTAACAAAGGGCAAATGTCCACTTGTTAAAAGCGCAAATGTCCTACTTTCTGGAGCGCATACGTCCTCTTTTTTAAGCGCCAACGTCCTATCAAAAAGCGCAAACGTCCTTCGCCGGGATATCTACCGAGTTCTCCATAAATCATAAAATCAGGAGTACATTTCTTAACACTTTAGAGAAGTTTACAAAAATTTATGAACTGTTTCTATAAATGAAATATATCCAAATCCGCAGACTTCACATCCATACAGAAGTATTGGTTTGACAATTTTATCAAACAATTCTAGCTGACATTCAACTGACAAGTTATGTAATCTTCCCTTTCGGATAATGTCATACATTGCACAAGTTGCTTTTTCACACCGTGCTTTTTTCGCTTGTGAAATACTACATACTTGACACACAAAATAATTAAGTTATACACGTCAGATATGCCTAATTATAATCCTCACCTGTAATATTTTAACGACGTGAATAGATTATTTATCGGCCTGTTCAGCGCTGGTATTATTGACACAGGTGAAATATTTTGCTCCTATATTGAGAAATGTAGTAACAATTGTTTTCCAGTCATTCCGTTACGTTTGGTTGTTGAGCGTTTTCTCGGTTTTGTCAGTTTTTATTGACTTTCCCTTTTGAAATTGCCTTGGACATCTTTCTTATACCTTTACATACATGTACCATCGCAATTAGCATCCTTCTTTGTGTTCAAGTAATTTTGATATCCAATTATCAATCATACGTATACTCCAATGGATCCAGTAGTAAGATAAAATATTTAATATTTTTATTACACTTCTCAAAAATAATTAAGACTGTGAAAATAAGGAAAAACTTCATATAAAATATTCTTTGTGTAATACCTAGCGTCATACATATCAATATCAGAAAATCAAATCATATTTTTCTTCACAGTTATGCAAATAAGCTGAGCCTTTTGATAGCCTTTCCACCTAAGATTTCCCAATAATACAAAATTAAATATCTTTATCAGAGTTATTTTATACTTTTAGTAAATGCTCAGGAATAATGATACTCTGCCAATAGAGACAGAAACTATGATTCTATAGAATAGAACTCCAAATTAACATATATTCAAATAATTATACGTATTTTCAAATAATTAAACCTATGTACAATTATCAATTCTATAGGTTCCATTCGTTTGATAAGTTCAACTGAATTAAATCTAGGTACAAATATTTATACCAACCTATCTTTAATTGAACTGAACCTATATTTAGTTCAATTCTATCATAAATGCAACCTCTCCTGAATTCATTTTAAGATAGGTACAGTTCGATTGTACCTATCGTCAAATGAACTGAACCTAAGTATAAATGAATTAAACATATTTTCAACTGAATTATAGATAGATTCAGTTCAATTAAAGATGGGTTCAGATGTATTGAACCTAGGTACAAATCAGTTGAAATTAGGTCCAACTGAATTAGACCTATCTACAAAAGGAACAAAACAACCTCTCCCATTGAACCAATCATCAAACGAATTGAACCTATCTTCAAATAAACTGAACCTATCTTTAAATTAATTGTACTTGGTTTAATTATTTCGAAGACAGATATAATTATTTGAACATATGTTAATTTGGCGTTATACAAATTATTTAAATCCGGTATAGATGTATTTAAGTTAATTTGTCAACCGGACCTAATGAGAGTGCCAGATTATTTTAAGAAAATGTTTGTGACCAGTTAAGAGAACTTTCTAAGTTATTCTGAGGCGCAAACTTTGTCCTCGGTCGTATATACTTTAGGCAATCATAATCTAAAGTTAAGTTGCATGTCAGTTTTATAAACACCGACCTTGAAACAAGTTAAGTAAGTGTCAGGACTGCTTTTAACAAACTAAACAAAGCTTAACAAAACTTGTTCTTGTGTTAGGCTTAGATAGATTTTGAGTAATGTTAACTTGATCACAGGTCTATAATTTGTATCCTGTTAAATTCTACTAAAAAATATTTATCGATAAAATATTTATTTAACAATATTTGTACTGAACTTAAAAATGAACTTGTCAATTGAAAACAAAACATACCTCAACAATGGAAAAAGGTGATATGAAAACACATTTTTTTTACTTTAATTGATTCCTTATTTAATGTTACTACATGTAACTGGAAGTAAAAAAATGGATGTTTAAAAGTGCTCACTCGAGTTTTCAAACAAAGAGAATTACTCTTTTTTGCTATTTACATTAAGAATTAATTACGGACTTACCTTTTGATATACTACATACATGTACTAGAAAATTAAAATTAAACGTAATAAGTTACATACCAAAATTAGCCTTAACAAGGGAAAACATTAGTCAGTTTAATATATCAAAGTTACTTTGATAGCAGTTGACTTTCAATCAGGTGAATGCAGGAATTAGTCGCTCGAACTGTCGTTGATCTTAATGTTAATTTAAACAGCGTCCATTTCACATTCACTCATCATAACAATAAAAGGGAGTCAAAGGCGATATACAAGACCTGTATAAATTATAAAATCACTGATATAGAATAGTCAGAAACTGCTCGTTTAATGGTAGTATTAAAATTAAAAAAGAAAACATTTAACTGTGATTTAAAGACATGATTTCTTTAGAAAGTTTGATCGATAACTACCTCATAAATCGATCTAATGAATGAATGACAGTTCGATTTTAATTTGATAGGTAATCGATTTTCGATTTGATCGATTAATTATGTTCGGATTAAATCACATTAAATGAAACTTCTAAGAAAATCCTTGAATGGATTCATCTCGAAATTATGTCCTACTACTCAGTCACCAACAAAGTACCATTGGACGTGACTCCATTGTTTACAACAACAAAGTACTTCAAATGTGAAGGAATGTAACATTTTATATCTAGCTGAGTGAAGCGGTCTAAAATTGGCATCTACTTCTGTATATTTTATAGGAAGTTGATTTTTGCCAATCCGTCCCAATCCTTGCAATGTCTAAAGTTGCACTTTCTACTTTATTAATGTTTAATAATAGAATTTAACTGACGGTATTCCATGATTGGTCTTACTAAGGTTATATATCATTCTATTTTTTTTAGAATATTTAACCTCTATGACCCTTCTTTAATATATAATTACGCAGAAGCTGTTATTTTGAAATTTTAACTGTAGACTCAAGGGGATGATTTTTTAGCTCTTTGGAGTTCCTGCTTTTTTTTTCATTTCGGAATAGGTGAACTAAGTTTTGAAACAACCATCGATTCACTTTGGATGATTTTTCGAACTGTTGGATTTTATGCAAAAATATAAGCTGGCGTCATCTGCTAAAAGTTTTGGAATACGAGGCATAGTTCTGTAGGAAGATTCTTTATCTTACTTTGAAATGTCCCAAAATTGTACCTCTTACAGGATATTGGAATGGAGATTGCTATTATCGGTACATTTCAATAGCTATCTTTGGTTCTCAAAGACGCGTAGCATGTAGATTGAGGACAATATTTGGCATGAACTTCGGTATTCTTCTTATTCTATTCACATGAAAATCTGTACGTAGATAAGAAAACGTATTCAAAGATATCTGAAGTCTCAATAAGTATTTGTGATGATCAGTTATTCGTTTTTCAATTTGGTTACCACATTTCAAAATCAAGTAGTGCGTTTTGTCCAAAGCAGTGAATATTCCTCTTTTATTCACATGTTTGGTGTGAATATACGTTTAATCTATCAATGAAAAGTATTATATGTTACAAATTTAGCTGTCAACAGGAAGTTTGTCATCAGATGATAGTGCCCTCGTTGATACTTTGACCTTTGTTCCATCAATTTGTGTCATTCGACCCACACAGCTAACACAAACTTTGTTACCTTGAAAGCAACCATTTTATTTCTTGCTTTCTTATTGAAAATAAAAACTGCTTCCTCTCCCAGTGTTCAGTCTCCACTGAGATACCACCATTGTCTGGAGCTAATATTCAGACCCAATTCAGCTTCTAGATCTTTGCATGCTTGGGATTTTTGTTTCTGGAAAGTTAACCCCTGAGCTTAAATAATGAGTCAAAACCTTTACGGTAGCATGAATCTTGTTAACAAAACGTCGATTCTGAATTCAAATAGCGGAAGGATATTTAAATACTTGCTATCAATTTGCATCCGTCGTTTCTCGTCCTTAATTGATCTGTTACATTTATAATATTTTGCTTTAAAACCGCGGGACATGTTTGGAGGAAGTTGTGTTTAAGCAGCCCTGTTTTACGCAAGCGGTTCTGGCATTTAAACATTTTTGTTTCTTACTTGTTTTGTAATTTTTCTTTCTTTAGGCATATTAAGCATCTAGGTTATGCTTGTTTGATAATTTATTTTGTGAGGTTGCGCTGCCCTAGAATAAAACTTTAGGGTTTGTCTATGATTGTATATTGATACACTTTCAAGAGTAGAATGTTTAGTCAACATCGCACTTACAAAAATGAATCCTTTTGAAATTCAACTAGATGAAGGCTGTGAGATCATTTATGTAATTATGCACCCATCGTCTCTCCTCGTTCGATATTAATTTAATCACATTTTATTATTTTTAGTTTATACAACCAGTTTAAACCACAGTGAAGTTGGGTTTAAGAGGCTTTCCTACGTGCAAACATTCAAACATTTTAAGCAAATAATTCAATGCTTATTTATAAGATCGCATCATGGAAACCTTGGCCCGTATTTATAAAACATCTTAGGTTAAGATTTATCCCGATCGACAAGATTAATCTTACCCCTTTACAATAATTTGATTAGATATTCAGGTATTTTCAAGAGCAGAATATTTTGGCAATGTTGCACTAATGAAAATGAATTGCTCTTAAAAGTTGTAGCTGAAGGCTATGCCTTTGCGTTTCCGTTATTTTGCCTTCATCGTCTCTTGCTCGTAATTTATTTTTCACATTTAATATGTACCTCGTAAACTAAATGAATCATTTAAAGTTTTTATGTAAAGTTGCCCCCATCCTTCAGGTGAACTTCATTAATTTTACTGTGGAGATGAAACTAAGGCGTTTCATATGATTAACAGAATGTTGAGGTACCATTGCACTTACTATCATAATTTTTTCTCCAAGTTGATGGATTGTTTGATCTCATCATTGCATCAGGTCAGAAAGACTTATTCATGGTGATAATAATAATAATAGTATTAAAGAGTCCTTTTAAACTCGAAAAATGATACTCCTGTAAATAATCATTATTTGAAACTTCACGAAAAGTTTACAGAAAGTAGAGAGATTGCCCTTGGTGCTGTTTTTTTGCCCGTTATTCTATAATGTTTTACACAAAGAGACACAGATATAGTGTTCATTGACATGTATTAAAGAATGTCTCTGAAACCGATGGCAGGGTCGTTTGAACATATGGTAGGGTAAAAGCCACGCTGAAGGTCTTACTGTGATTTCAAGATGACGAACAGGAATCACAGTGCCGTTCCACTGCACGGTTTTTGCCTTGTATAAGCATGGTTAATTTCTCATGTACACTTACTCCATGTCTTTTTGATTTCTTTACTGAACACGTCATCCACATGTCTGCAATGTTAAACTTTTCTTTGGCAAAAATCATGCATCAACCAATGGGATATAAACTCAAATATATGATCAGTTCAAAATACATGTTCATTTCCATGTTAACCAAAGTCTACAAAAGACAAAAGGTAAGTCAGTCTTTTTATCGCTAGTATACAATGTACGTTGACCTAAATCAAAACAAATGAAAACTAATAAACTATTATTTTAATTAATTGCTGCTGTAGGATTTCAAAGCTTCGTTCTTATACTAGGTATATATTAATCACTCGTCAAATTTGATGCCAATAATCCTCTCATCACTTTGAAACTAAAACGTTTTATTATAAACGCGTTATTATATAGTAATATTACGTATATATTTCAAACATCTTAATCATCAGTAATAGGGTTTGTAGATTAATTACAGAAAGAGATTTTCTCATCATTTATACTGACATTAAATACGTACAGCAGTTCATTGGTTTTGTCAACAGCGCTATATTGAACTTTGAATCGAAATTAAACTAGAAGCCTCCCAAAGATTGCTAAAATCGATTATTTCTTAATCATCCCATCGTACTGAATTCAAACAAGTTGGTAAAATAGCAAATTTCCTGAATTGTATGAAGTTCTTTTCTATTTAGAGATATACATGGCATTTCTGGAAACCTCGACAACGAAATCTGGTTTCGTTTCTTTTTGAAACTGGCAATCAAACGGTTCTAACGATTACAGAGTGAGGTTGTCTAAAGTACGTTTAACAGAACTGCTTTTCTCATGGTTCATAGTAAAGAGTGATGTCATCCATTATCATATTATGTCAGAATAAGTATAAAAAATGATCAAAATGCTAAGAGAAAAATGTGGGGAAAGTCGCAGCATAAAACGTTGAGAATGGGGATAAATGGTTATATCTCCAGTTAGTAAAATTGTTTAAACTATATTGAAACTAAAGTTTTTCTCCCTCGTACAAAGCTCTCCTTACCTGGTTTTGGTTTAACTTTTAGGGGATAAATTTTGGATTGTTTTTGCCCTCCACCATCTGATTGTTTTTGCATTTTCAAATTTTGCCTTCCAACATATGCATTTAAAATGTGATGATTTCTTTATCGAGATCAAATTACTTTAACACAGTTTGATTTCAGACAAATAGTAAGTAATTATTTATATGAAATAATCCTAATCAAAATTAAAAATAAAGAAGTGGCATTTATGTTTATGATAATGTATAAACATTCCATTTTTTATAATTAAAGAATGAAGCTTATGAAGTTTGAAGTGTGTACTTGTATACAACAAGTGATCTATCACTGTTTAAAAGAAAGGCGAGAGAAAACCGAGCATCCAAGGCGGAACAATCCGAGGACTCAGGCAACATCGGGAACGAGGAAGACGAGAACAAACAAACAGCACTCGAACATGCAACAGAAAACAAAACACAGAAAAACTAAAAAAAGTAGATGAGCAACACGGACCCCACTAAAAACCGGGAGTGAACCTAGGTGCTCCGGA
>JAOXYI010130196.1:0-11792 GCA_028566495.1 Lithophaga antillarum | reverse complement strand
TGTAGAAAAAGCGCTTCGAAAACCTGACTGAAACTGATATAATAAATTATTAGCAACTAAATATGTTTCTAGCTGTTTATATATGGATCTTTCTAGGATTTCAGTTATTATGCATAATATGCTGACAGGTCTATAACTTTCTACATCTAATCTACTATTTTTCTTAAATAATGGCTTTGCCCGTGCTATTTTAGCTGGTCGGGGCCTGGCTCCGGCGCCATAAAAATTATTCTTGGTTAAGAATTATTTCTTACTCAGCTTCGACCAATCAAATCTTTGGAATACTCTTGTCATGGTATTTGAAAAAATTCTTAGATTTAAGAATATTTTAAGGTTTATGGTGCCCGGGCCAGATCGCTTTACGGCTCCGTAGTCTGACCTGATCTCACTGACATTGAGAAATTTCTGATATACGAAGTACAGAAAATGTTAACATTTGTTTCATGATTTCAGTGAGAAGAGATTTGATACCGATGGGCATATTTATGTGGATTTAGAAGGATCAAATTATTAACTGTAATGTCACAAAAACTGAATTTAATCATCAAATGGGGTGATGATAACGGCCACAATAAAAATATCACTTAAAAGTAGAATAAGACAGGAGTAGCCTCCTGTACGTGCACAGGCTGTGACATCTCTGCACGTGCTGCATGCAGAGCAGGAAAAGCTACCCTATTGATGCGATTATTACTCCCGGTTTTGTTTTGGAGTTTTTGATCCTTGGGTTTGTCTTTTTCGTGGTTCGTTTGTTTTGAAGTGTTAATTTGTTATGGCTGAAGTGAGATTATTCCTTGGCGTTCTATTGACTTCTTTTGAATGTGTTTCAACAGAGTTTTAGAACAAAGAAATGATACTTACAAACAAATTTGTATACACAAATGGCTATGCCTGCTATTGCAACCAAAAGAAAAATAACTATTCCGACAATGACTCTGTAATAAGAATATATAAATACATCTTAATACCAATTACTAATAAAATTAATTGACGTATTTTTCCCTGATTAAATTAACTTATGAAACGGCTTTTCTTATTTTCAGAAATCATATCCAGACATCGTTTAGATTTTGATGAATTAAAGTCATCACATCAGCCTATATATAGGTAATTCTTCTATCTCTAAAATGAGATGTACTATAGAATAGATACATCCTTCATCTGTGTCGCGAAACAACGGTGAACTTTTTGTTATTCTGGTTGACCACACTTGCAATGTTCTTTTGGCTGGAGAACGAAACGTTTGCAATACGTTACATTCTGAAAAAGGACAAAAGCTTTATTTAAAACATCCCTTTAATTAACCTTGGCCTTTCGTTAATATCAGGGTCAAAGATCATTTCGGTCACTTGTAAAAGCCACTTCCCAGTGACTTTAGATTTTGCATGTCAAATAATGATCCCGTAGAAAAATATGTTTTCTGTTTTTTTTTCAAATTTGCTTTTTGCTTCATGAAGTATACTTGCTGCATAATTTAAGCGATTTAAAAAAAGACGATAATTCAATTTTTGTTGCACAGTTCCATCTATATTTGGTCAAAGTACTACGTGAATTAAGGTCATGCTTCATAAAAAAACAATATTGACTTTTATATATATATCGGATTGAAACTTATGCAAAACGAGGTAAACAATTCTTGAATTACTTAACAAGGTAGAAAAACAATCAGTCCATTACCACTAGTTTTAATGTTTAAGGAGATTCTTTCGGCCATCTTTTTGTTAATGTTGACATTAGTGTGGTGGTAAAATTAATAATTAAATTTTATAAATATTTTGCATAAAAAATGATAAATATATAATTGTATGCTAATGCATTACTAATGTCATACTTTCCCATATTTATAACAATACTAAAGATGCTTTGACGAAATAAGAGGTCATATATTTCAAACCAAGAAAACTCGATTTGTATACATGGGAGGTAACTATATGAATTGTACAGGAAATCTTAAATTTTAATCGATTATTGTAATATACTGAAGTCAAAAACACGAATATCCTCTTTTTTTTCTTTCTCAACGAAAAATATACACTGTAAATAAAACGTTCTCAGATTTTCACAAATGTCTACTGGTTGCTTTTTTTTCTACAGAGATAAGTGACTGTCATGGATTTTTCTCTACACAATTAAGGTCTAGGAGCATAGACTACCACCACCTATCGCAGAATACCTCGATAAAAGCACGGAAAGCATACAACATTTAATGTACATACAGAAAAGCTAACTCTATGCCTATTTTGAAAAAAAAAATCTTTTGGATTTCGTTTAAAGTAGTGATTCACCTTAATGGTTTAACGTCATTTCAGCAGTTTTCCAATTATATTATGGCAAACAGTTTCATTGATTGAACAGAGTATCCGGAGAGAAATACCGACCTTCGGCAAGTATCCAGAGAATGACGAAAGATATGCAGATACCAATCTATATAAATATTTTTGTGGATCTATGATATAAAACAAAATATCAAAAATGCATGTAATATTACCCAACACTCAAGCAAGTTGAAGTTCCAGTACAGACATAACCATATTGACAACACCAGATAGTACCCGTACAACAATGGTAACCAGATGGACATTGGCTGTCTGATGTACACGCTGAAATATTAAAAGTTGCATTAATAGTACTTACGAGTATAACTGCATTTATAGTACTTGTGAGTATAACATAATTATTTTCATTTGTTACAAGTCAAAAATGCATCATGTGTGTAGAATTATATGTCTTCTATTTCCATCTTGTTTTGTAACGAAATTGGAAAATGTTATTCTAAAAGTTAAAGTAAAGAAAATGCATATTTCAAAGGACATTTAAGAATGAATTAAATGTCGGACAACAAGAAAAAATATATTTATAAAGCAAAAAATGTGGTAATAAAACTTCATATTTGATTTTGGCACTTGTTCAAATACGGAAAATAATAATCATCAAAAGGTAGATCGATATAAATTTTCTTTTAGAGATATATACAAGGTATAATCGCTTTTACTAAAAATAGAATATGTACTGAAAAATATTCTCTTTACATTGTAAAAAAATAGTGACCGCATAATTTTTGGCCTTATTAATTGTATCATAATCTGTAGCTTGAAATGTAGACGGTTACATACGTTTGCTTTTACATTTTACTGTTTTCAATACACTGTATTTTTCATGCATTCGTTACAGACATATTGCTTTGTTTAAATTTTATGTTGTTACTTTATTATCCATGGGAAGTAATTTAGAGCATGTTTTATCCTTATATCCAGGTTATAGTTTTCTTCTGAAATTTTATCTCTTCTACGAAATATTCACCTATTTAATGGGCAATATTTCGTAGAAAGAGTAAAATTGCATAAAACATTATATTCTGGTGGATAATATATGCTCTGAAATTTTTTGCCATGGATAAGATTTCAGTGGGGATCAAATATATTGTTACAGACGTCACTGACACACTCTTAATAAGGTTATTCTACATATATTGTAAAAATATCCTAGTAAGCCGAGGTCAATAAAGTTCAATCATACAGGCAATAGAAATAATATAATATCATTCAATTACCAAAAAAGTGTTAAAAAGTAAGAAATCTTCATTGCTAATTTTAAACTAAAAACTTTCAGTGTGACAAACACTCTTAAATGAAACTGATCACAAATTACAAACAAATTTGAGTGAAAAAGCATACTTGAAAAAATAAACATAGATCTGAAAAAACAGGAAGAAGATATAAAATCTATGGGTTTAAATAAATATTCCCCTTAAAGAAAATTCACACATCGGAACACGTTCTGTCAAATGGTTAAATGCAGTTATTTTACTGCGCAAATTCCTGCTTATATTTAATCTATGACAGTATCTCTGCTTTATTGGTGTAATCTGAAAACATCTTTCCCAAGAATAAAATAAGCAAAAAATTCTACTACAAAACCAGGTGAAATAATAAAACAGTAAAAGTTAAAATTTTTCATTGCGATTTTTTTAATTAAAATCTCAGTGGGTGATAAATAAGCTCCGAAAATGATGAAGACAGTGTACAAATTATCTCCTTTCTTTAAAGAAAAAAGTTTTTTTTATAGCAGGGATAAAACATCTCCAAGAATTGTTCCACAATAATACCGGGGATAAAAAACAAGAATTGTTCCACAATTTCACCCAATATAATTCTTCTGAATACCATCCTTACCATTACATAAAGTAGAGCACAAAAGAAAAAATATCGCTGATGAAATCCACATAGTATCCATTTTGTTTCTAAATCGAACAGTTCTTTAACCAAGAATAAAACAACTGGCAACCGTAAGATCATATAGAAGACAGACGTCAATCTAATTAATATAATATAAATATATGACAACACTCCATGCCCCTTCCGGGGGAAGCGTTACATTGGGAATGAATAATAACTGACAACGTAAGTACACTTAAATTATAATAATGACTTAACTGTAAGTAAGATCAAAATATGCCTATTGAAAAAAAGCTTTACAAGAAATGCCTCCTCCCCTCCAAAAAAACTGGAAAGGACGAATTTCATATGCAATTTCTGGACCCTGTTGGAAAATGTGGAAAATGAAAACTACAAATTGCACTTACATTGTTTTAAATTTCTATCTAAAAAAAAAGACAATAAATACGAAGAACTATATATATAATTCTCGACCTCACAAAGTTGATTCACTTTTGGCACCAATCGCCTGTACTATGTTCAGTACCACTGGGGCGAAATCGAAGTAACAGGTACACACCCAGTGGGTTTTGATAACATCAGACTGTATGATATCGTTCTAACCATTTCTGGAACAGCAAAGGGTTCTTTTCATATAAAAATGTTTTCTTCCAATAAAAACAGGGACTGTCTATGACCTGGTAAAATGTACCCCTTCACGGCTGGTCACGCTATCACAAAAAATAGTCGTTGATAATTCTTGAATTCAGTGATGAAACATTTAAAATTATTCATTAATCATTTTAAAATATTACATTAAATATCACTAATTATACCTATCCTTTTGTCTAGAACTTTCCTTTTCTGGGTAGGAATGTACGGAGTCAACAAACAGTCGATCCGCTACTCTAGGGCTTGTGTCCACTATAGTGTCACTTTCTAGATAGAGCTACACAAAAGGTACTAAGTCAGGGATAAGTCAAGCCCTAATTTCTTCGAACCTTTTAGTCGCTCTTAAGAGTTGTTCGACCATTATGTAGTGTCGTATCACAGATGATTACGGACATGTTCTCAGTATCGCATTCCTTACCCGATCTGCGACTTTTTATTGGCTTTGTACACTGGGAAATAAGACGGGTGCCACATGTGGAGCATGCTTACGGTCCACAGCACCTGATGTCCCTTCCTGTTTTTATGGGATTTCGTATTGTCCTAGCTTTAAATTTTCAGTATTGTGTCGGTTTTTTGCTTTCATGTTTGTGTTTGTGTTTGATCCTTTGTTTGTAATGGTCTTGTAATGACCTTGTCTGGTCCTCTGGATATATGGTATATAAACTTCGGTATTCTTCGCGTTTTATTTGTTTGACGGACATTATTTCCTACCAGTTTCAAATTTCCCATCTGCCAAAGAACGTACCTTAATCCCTGCCCGTTGTGACTTTTGATACCGGACATAATAGGGTTGCATGACGGGTGATGCATGCATAGCAGGAGATGCTTACCCTGTCGACGCACCTGATCTCACTCTTTTTAGATTTCGTGCAATCTCGACTGTTTTTACACTTATATATCATTCCCTATGGACCCATGAGTTTGACTATAACTTCGATATGCTACATCTTATATTTATATCATTTCTAACCAATTATCATAATACAAAACGGCTGCAGTTTTGATATCTTCACTATATCAACTAAACGATTTAAAATACTTTTTTATCACCAAATTTCGTTCAAATTCACTTGCTGATAACTCTAAATTTGCCCCAACAGGTAGACAAGAATGAATCAAATCATCCCCCACTTTCTATGCTAGAGGGTGATACAAAAAGGTTTTAAGAGAAACGAAGTATCCTTTCATAGAACTTATTATTAACCCAAAGAGAACGATTGCATTAACTGCGTCCGTTGTTGCTGTATGTTTTCTTTGTATTTTGATTTTTTTCGTATAATATTTGATGATCTACAAAGTTTTTAATTTTGTGCAGATGGAAAATCCAACAAAAAAATGTATATTTCGGGTATTTTCTGTGAAATTTGTAATTTAAATTTTTTTTTCCCCAAGTCTGCACACATGCGTTTTGATAAAAATTCACATAAAAGTTTCCTTCACAACTACACAGCCAATTTTACATATACCTGTAAGGCCTGGCCCTTGCGAGGTAAACTTTAAAAATTGCGATTTGTGGCCAACTTTAATCTAAAAAGTGGAACCGATTACTAAAAATAGAAACTATCTCTAATAGCATAAAGTGTTTTATAACAGAATTGGCGTACAGTGAACTTATGCTTCTTTAACGTGTATCGCAGATTTTTCTTTTGAGTGGAATTTATAATTTAGTGGATTTAGCTGAATATAACCTACACAAGAATTCTATTTTAACAAAAATTCAAGGAAAAAACTTTTTCTGACACTTTTTGAACAATTTGAATCAGACGTTGACGACATGGTTCCCAATAAAATGTATCCAGCTGTTCCATCTGCCACCCATCAGGCGCACCATGTTGAATTTGCTTGAGTAAGAAATGATATCTTTTTCCTATTTTGTGGCAAGTTTGAACCAGCTGAGATATACACTCTGGTTTTCATGTTTATAACTGCAATCAACACTTTTATTGCACAAAGCACCAATATGCACCACAAGTACGCTCTACCGGAATAAAACATTTTTATTACAGTTGAGGCTGTACAGTTAGCGTATGCGGTCTACAGTGGAAAGTGGTTTTATAACGCAGATAACCGTTTTATTGCAGACAGTTTTGAAAAAATCTCGCTTGATATGTTGTCTGTTGATAAATTTAGGATATTTCTGTTTGTTATCCTGACTTTTTGGTACTTTGATACTTTTAACCTGTGTGCTGGCTTATTTCATTTTAATATACCTCAGCCATTACTGTCGTTATCCCTTAAAAATGCTTATGCATCAATATATATATATAAATAACGGTTGGGTTTTTGTTCTCTTTACCTAAATAGCACTCAGAAATATTAGACATCAGAAATAGAAATTGCTTGAAAATTAAGTCCCTTTTCTGATTTGGATTGTTCTAAGATTGTAAATTTCGGATGGAGTTAAGCTTTTTGCTTAGATTTTTATTCAAATAGTTCGGTTTAATCCAAGGGTTTGAATTTTAAACATTAGCACTACTAAAGAGATATAATTATTAAAAGTTAACACGTGTTAAGAGCATCAAAATGGGCATTTTTCAAGTTATTATTGGAGATTTAACACTATAAAAATAAAAAAATGATATGTTCTAGGTATTTATAGGAACCATTCATAGATTTGTAAAATGCATCTTTCAACTGAAAACCTTCAGAATTCATTACTGCATTTTTGAGAGATGAAATGTCACATTTGAAGATAATTTACTGAACGTTTTTATCATGAAGTTGAGGGAAGAAAAGCACAAAACTAAAATTTTACTGAAAGATTAACTACGACGATATTTCTAATAAATATCATAAGAAGAAAATTCGAAATTAAAGCCTCGAAAGGACGTAAGTACTTGTACTCAAATAGTATATATGAAGAGGAAAATGTACCGGAAAACAGAACGGTAATCCCTTTATCACTTTTGGCCAGTTTATAAGTTTGATAATGTCATAAACAGGAAAAGAACACTGAATTTTACGTAATTATTTGGGGTAAGTGAGTTTCTGTGTTCGAAATACTTATTTTTCAAAGCTGATTTTACGCGAGATGTCTTCGTACATTTCATAAATATTAAAACATTTTCAAGTATTGTAGAAGCATACGACAATGTTTATGTTATATCTGCTAATGCTAGTTCGTTTACGGCCTGTTGTATGTGCAGATTTAACAAAAGTGCAAATGACTTTCAAGCGAAGGCCTGGGTGGCCAAATGGTTATGATCGCTGACTCATGACCCCTAGCCTAACGTCGCTGTTTTGGGGTTCGTGACACGCTCGACTTTACCTATTAAGGTTTGCTGTCGGGGAGTGGAGGTCACTGGTTAGCAGGTAGCTGTTCAGACTTTCCTTCCAGGCAAGTCTGGTACTCACAATATAGCTGAAAAAATTGTTGAAAGTGGCGATAAACCCCAACACCCAACCCAAATCGAAGCAGAATGTTACACTACGTGAATGAAGTGATTTGTTATACCTTAAAGGGGATATATTCATATCGCGAAATATGACTATTTTAATTTTTACATATACTTTACAATGAAAGTCTACATTCTTAATTTGTTTCTCTGAGCAACAGATTTTTACATTTAGTACCTTTTGTTGACAGGTCTGCGAATGGTAATGGAAGTAGAAAATATGAAGAATTACACAAGAGATGAAAACAGAAGGAGTTGAACAGCTATGACCACCACTCCAAAATGTCCGTAATTTCAAAATTTCATACAGGTCTAAATTTTATATCACATATTTGCCCAGTAGGTCCTAGCCAGACAGCATGGATAAACAGTGTTAACAAACTTAAGCTGATAGATAAGAAAGGTTATGTTCATACGCGGGAAAACATGTTTAGCCTATCAGTAAAAGATCTAGCAGCAAATTCTATGACGGAAGTTGTTTTTATAGCTACAGATTCTCATGTCATAAGTCGCTTGCAGTTCGGTGTTTGTAGAACCTATGAAACTATTGATCTGTGTGTCAAACATTTTACTCCTTTGTGTTTATGTTTGAGTACAACTACCGATATCATAATTGTAGGAGTCACTAAGAATAGGAAAGAATATGGACATGCACTTTTGAAGTGTAGATACAGTGGAGAAGTAATAAAAAGATTTGAATTAAAGCAGGAAGGGGAAGATATATTTCAAGGTATACAAAATGTTCGGGAAAACCAAAATGGCGATATCTGCATAATAGGAACTAAGAATGGAAAGAGATATTATCTTGAAGTATTCACACGGGAATTGCTTCAAAAGTTTTCTTATGATGGATTAAAAGATGGGGTAGAGAACCAGACACATTTTATACCAACTGACTTAGCCACTGATACAAGCTGTAACATTTTAATTTTAGAGTCGAATAAACAGTTATTATCAATAATAGACCAAAATGGGTTATTTCTGACGAATATACCTTCTTCAGCTGGGCATTTCCATAATGTTCGGACAATTTCAGTCGATCAAGAAGGTATGCTGTGGGTTGGACAAGAAGATGGTCATGTAGTTATTCTAAACTATAGTGAATTCTTAATGAAATGAGAAAATCGATCCGAAGAAAACTATTAAGCGACGTCTGTGAGCTGTTCTTTCTAGGTTCTCTCCCGGTGTTTAGTGGGGTCCGTGTTGCTCATCTACTTTTTGAGTTTTTCTGTGTTGTGTTTTCTGTTGCATGTTCGTGTGTTGTTTATTTGCTCTCGTCTTCCTCCTTCCCGATGTTGCCTGTGTCCTCGGATTGTTCCACCTTGAATACTCCTTCGGTTTCATTCGCCTTTCTTCTGAACTCTTCAGGGAAGATTTGCAGATAAATGTATTAAAAATAATATAATACATAATTCGAAATTTGTTTAAGAAAAAGCATTGTGCACGTCGAATTCATTAACATAATTTATTATCATTATTTAAATACTAGCATAAAAAATTATGTTAATGAATTCGACGTGCACAATGCTTTTTGTTGTCAAGCTTATTTTAGTTCTTCCCGAAAATTATTCATATCCTGGATTCATTTAATTAAATAAATAAAAAATATGCTGAAGTTCATTGATTATTGTGCAAAATGTTATATGTTATTTTTATTAACAATTCCCTAAAGTTTATTATCCGTCCAACGCATATGTAGGATGTCAAACATTCTTTCGACAGTAAGTTCGTATGAAACTTGATTTTGAGGTACATACGAAAAATAATAAATTGCTCAAGTTCTCATTCCAAAACAAGTGAACATCAATAACAAGGATAAAAAAGGACAGGACAAAAGCACAAGACCTAGTGTTTAACGCTATTCATTTCTTTCTGAAGTATCTTGAATGCTAATACATAGATGTGACTTAAACTTTATCACATTTGTGGAAACAACTGTTTTGTTCTTCACTAAAAAAAATGAGGAATTTTAAAAATACTTTTAAAAGTTTTCTACGTATTTATCAGAGAATTTGTGTTTCCAATTTTTCTAAAGCTTTAACGACATGTTTTTGTGAAGATGATTGTATTTTTTTAAATTTTAGGTTGCATGTAGCTTTTCATAATTGCATAGAACTGGATTCTGGAAGTTTTATTATATGTGCTAGATATCAATATGTAAATGCTGTCAAATAAAAAAAAGTTAGGGGTAATTCTTGTCTGACCAACACTTGAGTTTTGAAAATTGCCTCCTAAACCTTTAATTGTTAAACTTGAAGAACTGTTGCGATGCATTTTGCGAGAATTTTTGTTAGGTGAACGTCTCTCAGAATGAGGGTTGGATGGTATATTTGTTGCAGGTTTACCACGGGAGTTTAAAAACGATCCTTGAAGTACAAAACGATTGACATGATAAATAGTTTTTCAGTTTTTTTTTCTGTTCAATCTAAATATTTCACAGGCTATTTTACAATTATTTGTGTATTAAATTACACTTGGTTTATGTTAGAAATATAACGTTTTTGCACGTTGGCAAATTAAACATCACCCTTCCACCTATGAAAAGTAAGATAAAGTCAACCGACAAATCGATGAATGAATATCTTCCAAGAAAAGGGACAGAATATATAACGATTCACAATAAGTTCAAACACAGAAGTATTCTTCATTAGAACTGCATATTGTAACTATCATTCAAGGATTCATCGGAATGGATGATAAAACCATAGAAATTTGAAAGGTATGATATGACCAAGCTAGTGCTTTACTGCAACAGAAAGTGAGCAAATAGTGACCTTATAACAATAAATTCAAACTAGTTTGATTTACACAGAAGAATTCTTCATTAATTTATTTTATTTCATAATTCAATAGCACAAATCACTTGAAGAAAACGATCTAGAATCACTTGACAATCATTGTACTATTAGTTAGGGTTTGATTAATTCATAAGTATTTGAAGCTTAATTCACTTTATTTCATAGTTAATAATTTCAAAAAGGAAAAACGAATCGGAAAACCGGATGAAAATCACTTGAAAATCCTTGTACTTGTAACTGTTAGCTAGTTTTGTGATTTGAAATAAACAATTAAAGAAAGTAATTTCTTGATTCAACTTCTTTTGTAAATCGGTTACTCCATTGAAATGTTTCCTTTCAATGTACACACTGACTTTAAAAAAGCAATTTTTATATTAGGAAGTTAACAATATAGGAAAACAAAGTTTGAACCCGAGTCCATAAGTAAACCTGAAAGAAAAAGATGGTAATTGTTTATACGGGAAAGAAACTTCTCCATATACTTCGAGTACATCTCTGACATAGATCACGATTCTTAAAGATTGTTTTTTTTCAAAGAGGCTTAAATAGTATTGAGATAAATATATTTCTATCAGACAAAACTCCTCGTACTGGTAGCTGTCTGCTAGTTATTCTGATTTAAAATATTGAAAAACAAGAAAGTAATTACTCAAATTATTGAATTTCTTTTGTAAATAGTTTTCTCCATTTATTTTTTCGGTCATCTGTGTGCTGATTTAAAAATATTATAATCTTTTTCATATAAAGAGGAAAGAGAAGCTTTGGCCCAACTC
>JAOXYI010130086.1:0-11793 GCA_028566495.1 Lithophaga antillarum | reverse complement strand
CTTGAGAAAAAAAAAAAGATTGCATCTTCGTCTTCAGCCAGATTTTCCATTATAAAGAGTTAAGAGAGCTGCTTAATGATTATACATGAAAATTGAAAAATAAGATGGAAAATGAATGAAGTTTAGCTTTATAAGTAAAGTTATGCTGCATACAGTGCAGCAACATATTTCTTGGGACCAGTTTTCAATAAATTTAGAGATTATTATTATAAATATAACCTTGTCCCGAGGCTTCAAAATTTGTTTTTGAAATTTACTTGCCTGCAGAAAAGTTAGAAAATTAATTAATTTCCAAACTGCATGCTACAATTTGCTTTCCTGCAAGTTTTTGGTAAGACAGTATAGCAGAAATAAGCTTACCAGCAGGAAAGTTTCTTGCAGTGTTTTACTTTCCCATCCAAATTTTTACTTCCCCTGGGTAATTTTGAAGCTCTGTTGACTAAGGAAATATCGGAATACAACAGAATCAGATTTTATCCCTTTGAAAGGGTCAACCTTTAAAATCTCAGAATGTTTTAAAAAAGAACAACAACAAAAGTAAAGAAAAAGACTGCTGAAGTTTGATTAATGGAAATTGAAAAATAAATCTGAATACAGTTATTAATATGGAATTGAAAATGATTATTGGAAGATCAAGCAGCAACCTAGAGACAAAATAGAATGATGTATCAACACCTGGAATTCTTATTGTAGTTTTTATTTCACTTAAGTTTTACACTATAAAAGGATGATGCCTCATGTTGAAGTGGGTCAGAAATCAGATGAAAAATCTCCAATAATATCACATATTTTGTTGTGATCAATAATTCAGGCTTTATTATCAGTAAATGGGTGACTTATAATTTACACTGATGTTTTAGATATGGTATTGATTTGGGGAGGAGGTTTTAGGGACAAAATTGTAATTCACAGGCCACAGTAAATTAATTATTAGATTTTCATCCCAACCTGCCTTTATTTTTTCAGCATGGAAATTTTGTTTATTTTTGATTTTGAGGATTTTTCCTTATTTTTCAAGGAATTTTCTGCCAAAATATACAAAAAATAAAAAATACAATTTGCCTGCATGCCTGTCTCTATTTCAGGAAAAATTTGGATGAAAATCTAATAAATTAATTTATTGTGGCCATAGAAGAAAATTTTTTATCGGTCGCTTTAGCATGTTTAGAATCACTGACTTGAAAATCCAAGTTATGGACGGTCTTAGATCTAACTACAAATTGTTTTAAACATATATAAGGATTTTGAAGCTAAAAAGGATTTGAACTTCAAGCTTTATTTTGATAAAACAAAATAACAGAAAGACAACAAATGAACATCCTGGTATATTTAATAGTAAAACAAGAGGAATCAAAACTCCAATTTCTGTATTCAGAGATGGTTCTAAACTCCCAGGACTACAAACACTTAGCTTCTTAAATGATACAATTAGCATGCTTGTGGTTGACCAAAGGGAAAAAGAGGGATTTAGAAATGTTCACAAGATCGAAAATGAGGTTGCTTTAAGGATGTTCACTGTGGAAAATCAGAATAACTATACACTTTCCTTAATTACTTATATTTTTAATTGTACATGTTTCATGAATTTGAAAAATGGAAATAAAAAACATAGGTCAATGTGCTTGTTTCTAAGTCATGATTAGTTGAAATATTAAGGTTTTTGGTGGGAAAATTTTGTCTCATGATTTTTCATAGGAAATACATAGGGATATCTATCTAAAAGTTGTCATAAAAGTATAGAAGGAAAAATTAGAATTTTGAAATCTTTTATCATGGAAATATATTTGAATATAATTAGTCCCTCATCAATTTGAAGAGAAATGTAGTGTTTGCAGGGCAAATTTTTTCAATGCATTTCGTATGAAGAATCCAGAGGAGTTACAAAATATTCTTGAATAAGCAAACATCCTTAAACAAATGAATATAAGGTAAAAATAACAATTTTTAGTGAAGGTTTTTTTTTTTTTTTTAAATTCCAATGATATAGAATATGCAAGTAGAAAATTCTAGAACTTGCAGTCAAATTCGATTTGCATGTTGAGCATCTTTTGAATTCCATTCTGATCGATGATCCTTGGAGGATCTGACAAGATAGCAATTCAAGTCAATTTTTTTCAAAAAAAGTCCCTATTTATACAGAATAAATGGGCAACCTTGTTTGGTTTTGAACTAACCTGCATTATAGATAGCCGTAAATCTAAAATATAACAAATTGCATGTAGTACAAAAACAAACTGTCTAATTTGTTCTCAAGTAGAGGAAATTTTGGCATTTACGATTTTACCTGTCTTCACAGGTATTATATTGTACTTTCTGACAAATTTATGAGTTAAAAGTTTCATCACAGCAAATGGAGTTGTAAATAATTTACAGAAGAATTTTTGTGAACTTCTTGTCATCCTGTAATAAAAGAAAATTTGCCCAGTCAAACACACCTTCAAGTACCTGTTGTCTGTGGTTAAATTCTATATAATCACCACTTTTCAGTATTTATTGTGTTCATATCTGTAAGTTTATGTAAAACATAAATCATATTTGCTTTTGCTATCCATAGTGTTGAGTATCTAATTTTATGATTTACTGAATTTTAATTTGATTTTTATCAAAATTTTAATATTTTTGGTGTGATATTTTATATTTTTGAAAGATTTTATCAGCAGTTTATCAGATTAGATTACTTAAAAATGATGAAAATGGAAAATTTTACAGGTATGCAAATTTCCAGTTGCACTTTCGCAGCAATTTATACGATAACAGTAATAAAGTGGTATGATGTGATTTCAATTTTTGGCATTTATTAAAGTTTATAAATAGAAAATCTTTTAAAATTTTATTGAGAAATAAAGGCAATGAATTTAATTTTAAATGTAAATCCTTGAGTTTTTTTTAATGAATTAGAGGAAAGTACTAACAGAACACACAGTATTATGGACAGTAATTACACAAAAGTCTTTAGAAATTGACAATGCCTGGTACAGAGACACTGTGAAGGTTAATTATTTTGTGTATTCACTATTTAATTAAGGTCACCAGGTATGATTTTATTACCTGTCCCTATTTTGTCAGTTCACAACATGATATGATAATTAAGTTTTTTTTAATTACTTGGGAGTCATTATTGAATTCCTTTACATTTATGGTGTACTCATTGAAAATCAGACAGGTTACAATACTACAAATGTCTTTGAATTTAAAATTACACGGAATCTAACTTACGGTAGTAAAAACCTAAAATCACACTTTTCTGGGTGGAATGAATAACAGAATTCTTCATCATGAGCTTTTTATTGTCCTAATATTTTGTTGGAAGAACTCTATAGATAACTACAGTTCTGGCTTTTGTCTGGATTCATATGAAAGTTTGTAGGAAGGTAATTGCAGTAAGAAATGTGTGTATTTATCTCCCTTTGGAATTGAGTGACTTTCATAGCAAAAGTGTACATTGGGCACAAAATATGAAATTAAAACTACTTGTAGCTTTTCAAAATGTATGTGGATTTAATTCATTAGTAAGCTGTACATTTTCTAATTCTTTTTTTCTAACTCTTTCAATCAGAAGTATTGATACCTATAGTTATCTGAGCAAAAAATAGACATTCTAGGGGAAAATAGACTTCATGTATGAATTACACTAGCTGTGAATTTGAATGATAATAACACAAACTGAATTATTGAACAGATTAAGAGGCTGCCATACCACAGTGAACTCAACACCTGTTAAAAAAGATGTAGCCATAAATGGGGAGAAAAGTCAATAATTTTGTCCTCTAATGTTTTACATATAATTACACATATTAAAGTGTAATTCATTAATAAATTGTTTTTGACACTCCTCACTATAAGTTTATCAATTTATTAATTACTGATGGCCAATGGGAGACTTAATTTATGTGTATTGATCATGATCAATAGATGATTAATTTTGATAACCTGTAAACTGAATCACTGTGCATGTAATGTATGGCCTGCCAGATTGGAGCAATTATCTGATCAATAACCTCTTGGCAAAAACAAATTTATAGATGAGTGAATATTATTGTGAAAAGGAAGTGACTGGGCTATTTTTTAATATCAAAATTAAATTTTTGCATTCTGGATAATCTCTGAAATTATGAAAATTCTCTAACTATAATGCTGAAAATGGATAATTATCATATATTTTTTTAAATCATCGGGAATATTGTGAAAAAAGAAGACTTCTTCTTTAAAAATGTTTGGAATAATCAGTTTTCACAATTAATAGTAGTTTATGCATTGTCAAGAGATCATTGTGGAATTGACCAGTAATTTGTTATATTGTAACAATAAATCTTCAGCTTTCATTTTCACAAATTAAAATACATGTTTTTAAATTAGAATTATGCCATATAACCAACCGGAAAAAAAAAAATTTTTTCTTGTGAAATTTTGCATGCCTAATTATACCACTGTAATGACTTAATAGACAGAAACTATTTGTATTCAGTTTCTTATTCCTAATTAGACCTTTTAAAAATACTTTTAAAATATTTTCTGGTGTGCAAATTACTTGCTAATGAGTTATAAACTATGCAGACTACATGTATACCTGCTCATTTACTTAGACTTTTATCTGATATTTTTTATGTGGCCTACTTTATGTGTTACAATCGATTTGCTTGGCTTTGAACTCAGCAGCTTTGAAAGCACCTTGTATGTCAGGTGAGAAAATGATCTGAAAGTAATTGAAGCATCTGTTATTTTATTGTTGATCCCTGTTTAAGTTTTCCAAAGGAAAAAGTTTTATGAGAAAACTTTCCAACACAATTTTATTGCAGTTTTCTTTTATCAGTGTTTATTTCAAATGATTTTTAAATGATTTCTTACTTTTTCTCCAGACCTTTAGTGATTCTGTGGGAAGCAGTTTTACAAACTAAATGTTACATGTATTTTGACTTAGCAAAAAGGTGAAACATTCTTACATCTGATCATCTTTTACCATGACTAGGTTGAAGCCATTTATGTGGAAAATATAATTCCAGATGGATGCATCTGTTCATTTGCCTTATTGATTGTAGCTTAAACTTTGTCCACTATGTAGGTGACTAATAATATTTCAAACTACTACATTATTACATGATTATGAAATTAAAATCTCTGATATACCATGCATAATTGGTATGGCTTAGAGTGACTTTAGAACTGATGACCAAGACTTTCTGGTATTTTTATGTTTCTTGTCATTGAAAGAATGGAACATCTAGTGCCAGTCATACATTTGGTTTATGCAGTGACAAGAAGCTGAATATCCTATTAGACTTATTCTTCAGAAATATTAAAAAACTGAACGTGTCAATTTTTATACACATTTTAGCTTTGATTTTTGATGATGTTCACTTTTGTTGTTCATGTGTTCAAGCCCAAGGTTATTAAAAAAGGAAACTTGTTTCTGTACTTTAAAATTTCTCAGCATTAAGTTCAGTGATTTTTTCGTATTATATTGCATTTTATATCCATTTTTCACCATTCTTTAAAATGAAAAATTTTACATGTTGGCAGTTGCCTGTCCCTTAAACAGTCAGTTAAAGACAAGATCTACTAAAGAATGAATTTTTACAAAAAAATCTTCAACAAAAAAAAATGTGTGCTTTAATGCTTGTATAAACTTTTTACATGATGGTTGTTAGTAGTTGATATTCTAAATTTTTACACAAATGGAAGATGATTTGAAAATGATAGGCATCTGTAGCAATAATTGATACAGTGTAATTAGCTGAAGCTCAGACAAACATCAAGGTTAGACAGAGATAAATAGAGTTACCAACAAAATAGGATTCATCAATCATTTGAAGTTATTTGATGGTTTTTCACAAGAGAATATGAAAGATGAAGATGTGTATCAACATATTCTAAACATTTTTTTGTCATATTCTTTAGATAAAGTATTTTTCAACCAGATTGATTAATGCTAAAGATGGTTTGTCAGACATTTTTCTTGTAAAAAAGCATGATACTGCTCATCAGATGCAGGGGAACAGATCTATCTATTCATTTTTAAAAAAATTGAAATATCTATCATCAGCAGGGCCCAAATTAATTCTCCAGTAGTGGAACTTTAGGTACAAAAAGTACAGTTAAGTCTGCCTAAATTGAGTGCCTTCAAGACCCATTTTTTGTTAACAGTAGACAGGATTTCTGATTTGACAGGGTATCTATATATAGGTTTAGAGATTTAGCAGAGTTCAGGGTTTTACCATTTTTAGGCATTTAATTTCATAATTAAAGAAACACTGAAATAACATGAAACCTTGCTTTTTTATAAAGTTGTCCCAAAGAACACCCTTTTTCTGATTTTAGATTTTGATTCATCATAGGATTTTTGTCAGCAAATTTACCATCAGAATTTTTTTTGAAAGTTTATGTATATTATGTAATTACCAGAACCAATTTGTTCCATGTTTTAAACTGATAATACTTTTAACATACTAAGTTAATTTTTCCTCTTACATAATCAGAAGGTTCAAAATGAAATATAAGATTTTGGTATTTATAATTTGTGCGTTACTTAATTTCATTCCATCCTGTAGTGATGTCTTTGATCCTTATTCCACTGAAAATCTGCTAATTGGTAAGATCTTTACTTTGACATTTATGTCATCTTTGAAAGGCATGATCAGTTGGTGTATATTTTGTTGATTTCCAGAAGTCTGTAATTAACAACCATGTTGCAGGGTTTGGAGGTAAAACAGACCGTTTTATATGAAATTTGAAAAGACAGCAAATGAAAGTCTCCAGTGAGGGGAGGATATCAGAACAATACTCTCTCTCTGCAGTTCTTGAGCGTAGGCAATGAGAAGTCAAAACCCACTTTTTATGTTTCAAAGACTACACAATGGTTTTGGGCCAAAATCAATTTTGCAGTTTGAAAATAGCCCTTCTGTTCCCTGTTGATTTTGAAAAATACCAACTGCTTGCTAAATGCATATAGCATTGAAAAGCAGTCTACTTCTGTTGCAGTCCAAATGTAAATTTAATGCATGTAGATAAATTGAAGTTTTGATCACATTCCTGGATTAACTTATAAATGTGTTGGATGACATTGATTTATTAAATGTTTATATAGGAAATAGAAGGATTTTGACATGTTTTTTAAACAAAAGGATTTATGGTGTAAACTACCAAAAAAATTATCTCAAGATGCTTTGTTTAACAAGGATCTTGGAATGAAGGCAGATGTAGGTATTGTTGAGTTTGTTTTGTGTTAAACATCACTTTCAGTTATATGGAAAATGGAAAACCAATCTGATTAAGTAGAGAATAGGCTGCTGGAGCAAGTAAAATTTTAAACTGCGGAGGAGTTTTTGGTGTGTGCAGAACTTTTGGGGTGTGTTTAAAAAGTTTGTTTAGAAGTTTTGTCTTGATCCTTTGGTAGTTGAAAATCAAAATTTCACAAAATGAAACCATTTTCTTTTAGTTTTAATTTGCCAACAGACATTACAAAACTTGCAGACTTTAGAAATGGATTATAGAAATGTTGAGTCATAAATCTGGATTAACACTAATCTGTTGGATTGAATAATAATGATCAAAAAGGTACTTAATCAACACTTTAGACATTTAGGTGATTTTAACCAACTTCCATAAGTAATTATTCCACCATACATACCGCTACTTTGTGGTACATGTAGTTGTGTAAAGCTTGACCTCACAGGAGTCAAAATACATTGTTTCTTGTTCAGTAGAGGTTTGCAAATGTTTCAGAGTTAGAATAGGAGATAGCTGAAATATATCTAGCCTTGTCTGGAAAATGGGTGCCAATTCTGAAGTTTCTTGCAAGCTCTGTTTTAATGCAAACCAAGAATAGATCTGTATGTTTAAGCAAATTATTGAATCAAAGGATTAAATGATCTTTCTCCTAGAGAATATTGTATATTTGGGTTACTTCATTATTAAATTTAAAAAAAGTACTTATTACTTGTAGATTAAATGTTGCATTATTTCATTTAATCTTGATAGGATTTGAAACTCATTCATTAAACTTCTTACAGTATTAAACATTTGTGACAATTACCAAAATATGCAGTTACAGGTATTAATCCACATTGATAGGATGTAATGACACTTAATCTGGTGAAATTTACATCTTTTTCTCATTAACCATGCACTTTTTGTTAAAAATCAAACTGACTTGTTAAACAACCTTGCTACAAGGTAGCAAGTACAAAATGATTACTTTGTACTGTAAGTGCATATAGATATGTAGCACTGACCTATTAATTGAGGGGATTGAAAATTCTGAGGGTCTGTGGTTCACCATGGAGCCATCTGTTTTAATTAAAGGTTTTTCAGGAGTTCAAAGCTTCAGTGGTTTGATATTCACTTTGATTTTGTTTGTACATTTATAGGCATCACCATATTGCACAAAGTTTTTGAAATGAATCCTGTTGGGGTCTTTGCAAGTGCAATGAAATGGGCAGATAAAAAAATTAAAGCTTACAACAATAGTAGTAGCTGGTTAATGAAAAGATCAATTTCTTGTGTGCATCAAAAAGTTTGGAAATTCAGAGTGGCTTAAAATAATTGCAGCACATTTATACAAATGAAAATCAAATCCTATAGTATATGTTGTTTCATACATTGTTTTTCATTTCAGGTTGTTGTCACTGTCCAAGATTTGAATGATACACCACCCAAATTTAGCAAAAATCTGTACACGAAGTCTGTGTCTGAGGGAACATCTACAGGTACCAAAGTTACTTCAGTTACCGTGACTGATGAGGATACAATAGGACAACTCAACTTGATCATCAAAAGTGGAAGTGATGGAATATTTACTATAAATAATTTAGGTAAAAATTAGTGTACATTAAAAATGATCGTTAAAAAAATGGAAAAGGGAAACCTTTCTTAAACTTCTGACATGAAGAAATAATTAAAACTGAAAAAGTCATTATATTTTCCTTTGTTGGTTGTGTTTTTCACACTTTAAATGGATAAGATTTACAGAAAATATATGTTCTTCCATTCAGTTGAGATTGCAGATCTGAGTATTTTCCATTTTGTGGTGAATTCTGCATCTTTCTGCCTCATTTTGCTGCACCCTACAGCCTAAGGCAGAATTTTCCACACTTGTAGAAGATATCCTGGTCTTCAGTATGTTTTCAAAGAAGGACTTATCTATGCAAGAGAAATGAAGACAGTGCAGAAATAAAATTCCTGGATATTGATCAGAAACTTTATTCTATAAAATAAGTAGCGACTAATCATGATCAAACTAAATAAGAACAAGGAGGTTAATGTTTTCCAGTACAAGAAAAAATACTTGGAAGTGAATAGAAAGAACTTTTTGTAAGCCACTAAATTAATGAGCGCAGTTAGCTTTAGATCTCAGATGATGAAAATGATATTGATTATCTCTAACTGAATTTGGTATTCAGAAAACTGAAGATTTTTTGTTCATCTTTTCAGGTGAGATATCCATTTCATCCAAATTAAACAGAGAAAATAAAGAAAAACATACACTTCTAATTGAGGCTTCTGATGGAGTACAGACATCTGCTGCAACTGTTGTCATCACAGTCACAGACATCAATGATAGTCCACCAGTGTTCGTCAGCTCGCTGTACACATTTGATGTTCCAGAGGATACTGCTGTTGGAACCACCCTAGGCAGAGTAGAAGCAAGGGACCTAGATGAGGGGATCAATGAAGAGATTTATTACACTCTCATATCAACTTGGGGGTCTGATTTGTTTACACTGGACCTGCAAAAGGGAACATTTACACTACGTGGAAACTTAGACTTTGAACAGGTAACCAAATGACTTTTTCACAGAGAACTTGAAAATATATCCATTATGTATGTGTAAAGTTCTTTGCATGTAATATTACACAGTTATGTAAAATGCAAGACAAGGGTACTTATCCTTTGGGAGATCTTAGAAAATGTTTTGAACTCTGGTACAACAAGAAGCCCAACAAAAATATGAAAGTAGTTCAGTCTATTCTGAAAACAGGAGAGATAAATTTTAACAAGTTACCCAGTATTTTGATAAAGACACAAAAGATCAATAACACATTGTTTTTGCCCAAAGTTTGGATTGTATGCCTCACCAAAAACAGGGCTATACCAAAAATTCTGTAATCTTAGAATTTCTTTTTAAACTTTGCTAAGACATGACTCCATATGCTTAGAGCTTGCTATATTGATTAACAGCTTTAAGAAAATACCTTTTGCTTTGTAAATATATTTACCTGCTAATGGTGGAACTGTAGGTGGGTCTGAAAAAACTTTTGATTAAATGTTTGTTATCATGAACTTGTTAGAACTAGTAAATTACAGAATCCTAAATGCATAAAATTACATAAACCCAATTTGAAACATTGTATCAATTTGGAGATCCACCAAATTTTAACACCCAGGAAAAAAAATAAATTGCAAAGAATTTGCATATATATATATGTGAATAATTAGATAAACAATTCATCCAAATATGTTTCCAATTGAATTGGCAGGTTTGGCTTAAAACACATTTCATTCATGTTTATAAGATGACATTAAATGTCTACATGAAATTCTTATGTTAATGAGGGAAATAATTAGTGATGTGTATTAATGTAATTAACTTGACATTTCCACCTGTCCTCAGGTATATTGTCTTTCTTGTGACACTCCTCAGGTGACAGATAATAACATTTTGATGGACAGGAGAAAATTAATACTCTGTAATGTATGAATGAGAAAGTTTAAAACCTTTGTTGAACATGATCAGATTGAAGTGAAACTTCAGGCCAAGACGAAAATGGTTTTTGACCATAATGGGTTTCCAGTTCCCAAGGAATTACCTAAAAGTTTAGGAGAATCCGTAGTAATATTATTAGAAAGAATTAGACCATTTTCTTACAGTTATAACCTGTCTTGTTACTTGGAAGTTTGGCTGAAACCAATGCTGATCATTTCTAATATGTTCTCCGTATGAAGGAAGGAACCATGCTTCAAAGAATGTTTCTGGTATAAAAGAGCAGTCACATCTGTTACAGAAACCCAGTATTAGGACTCATAAATATTGGATCATATCAGTCTTTAGGGTATAATTATCAAATGTACAGAAATTTTTCTGCTATATCATGACTACAAGACTTACCAGGAAGGAAAGGGACCAGGCAGCTATCCATCTGAACTGGAGGAACCCCTGATTTAGGGTAGGTGTCTGGAACCCTAAACATATCAAGTAGGGCGAGCAGGATTCCAACCCATGACAGTAGTGTGCGGCTAGTGGTCATTAATCATCAATTGACCACTCAGGCCTCCCAGGTCCAAAATGCAGCATAAGAGGGCACCGTATTCTTTTAACCAGTTATCATTTATGTTACCTTATTAAGTTGAAATTCATTTCTTTTAACTAGGTGCAGTTGTACACCTTGAAAGTAAAAGCTGAAGATAGAGGCAGCCCAAAACTTTCATCGACAGTGACTGTTTTTATGAACATCAAGGATACCAATGACAATGAACCAATTTTTGACCCCATGTCTTACAGTGCTGAAATCAAAGAAGATGTTGCTGTTGGATCTAGTGTTGCCATGGTTTCAGCCACAGATATTGATTCTGGTAAGGTCTTTGTTCCTTAAACTTTTTTTTTTTAAATTGGTAACTGTTTTGCTCCAACCATTAACAACTTTTCAGCTGTATCAATGCAAGACATATTTATTCAGATTTAGAAAAGTTCAAACTGTGTTGAACAATACAGTCGACTCTCGTTATATTGAGCAAAGGTAAATCAAATTTTCAGATAACTCAGAAGTGAAATTTTGGACCCTCTACACAAGAGTCTAGCT
>JAOXYI010129980.1:0-11793 GCA_028566495.1 Lithophaga antillarum | reverse complement strand
TAGAAACAACGATCCCGTTCAAATAAAAAAATGATGAAAAATGGGCTATGCGTTTCTTTTTTTGAAGAGTATATTACTCTCCAATAAAATCTTACAGTACTAAACAGCTCTGTATGTTTGTGATGTATATGCCAATTACTCTATAGAGTTAGGAGTTTGGGGAGTGAAAGTATTTTAACTGAGGATTCTTCCAGACGATCAGCTTGAAGAGTGTATTCGTTTTAAGTTGTGTCTTTTTCGTTCAAAATACGAAATTTCATGACTGTCATATGATTTATGATTAGGGCAAATGGCTGCAATTTCAGTAAAAACTAGCGCTTGTCTTCGATTTTATGCTTACACGGTATACATCGACTTCAACATTAAATAACTGGAAATATAAAATATATTTTCAGTACAGCTACACGTAATGCCAAGGCAAGCAGCGATAAATGCTTAGAAGAAGACGAGGAAGAAGAGGAGGAAGAAAAATCTTTTTGTGAGTTTTTAATTCAGTTTTGTGTGTAATTCAGAAATATAACCTTCCTCTTTGGTATAAGCTTTCGTGTTACAAGATAATGTTTACACAGAATTCCTTTTAAATTTACAAGAAATGGGAGATTATCTCCGTGAAAAGGTAAAGCTTACAAAAAATGGGCATGAAGTTAAATTCTATCAAAACTCCAACCCAACCAGATCACCCCAAAGTATTATGGGTCCTACGAAACCAACAAAATCGGTAGTTACAGGAATTAGTTGGTTGGTTGTTAGGGTTTATCGTCACTTTCAGCACCTCTTGCTATGTCCTGACTACCAGACTTACTGGGGGCAGACAGCCATCCAGTCGAACCGGTGAAACCTCCAACCTTGAAACATTAACACATGAAGCGGGACGAGCAGGACTCGAATCTGCAACAGCGGCATTAAGCTAATCATTATTGAGTCAAAGTCCTTAACCACTAGGCCATTCAGGACCCAGAAATTAAGTATGTTTAAGGTAAAACATCATCTAACGGCACCAACTGTCTACGAAGTCTTGACAGACAAAATATCACCTTGAATGTTGGATCAAATATGACACATGGAAAAAAATCAAAGAGTCCAATAAACATAAGATATAGGGCCTCTAAAAACGACCAAATCAATACAATATCGAGGAAACCGAAGCTATTGAAAACTTTTGATCTTTCCTTTTGAAAAAAATATAACTGAGAATTAACATAAATGTATACTACAGAATTTAATCATCTAAATACCGATTCCTCTTGAAAGTGTCTTGGTTTCTCAGTATCTACATATGAACGCGAAAAGAATTTTTAAAATTACCCGCTAATAAATGTTTCACGAGTACATTTTATATGCATTTGTGATATTTTTGCTAATCGCTATGCATAAAATTTTAAAATTCAAAAAGATATGAGAAGGCATTTATTACAATATCAGAGGACTGGAATATCCACGTCTGGACGGTAGTGAAGACACGAAGTTGTTATTCCTCGACATTTTGACAGGGATATGCATTTATAGACACAAAAATGGTATTTACACGAATCATATTTGAGTGTACCAGAAATTAATGAATACTAAACGGAATGTAGAATTAGGATTTACGTATTAAGCAATCATAAGTACATCCCAAATCAACACTGTGAATATACTCGAATTAAAGGCACATATCTTTATATAATTACATGGAGAAGCTCTGGTATAGTAACAAACTTACATCTCGTCTAAGGCATCAAAAGGACGCTTTAAATATCAGAAACTAAGAACGCTTACTAATGAGAAAAAATATCACTTCGTATACAGCAAGAAAATATCAATAGAAATTGCCCGGTAGAAAGCTTAGGACATTTTCTAGTTGTCAAGTTTACCAAGTTTGTTGAATAAATATTATTATTATAATAAACACAAAACCTATATATGTACATACATATATAAGTCACCGACAAATGATTTTTTGTTCAAGGAGGTCCAGGTCAACAGCATTAATGAAGAAGTCATTGCCATGATGTGGCTAGTCAAGATCATCATAAAATGTCAAGAAGCTAATTAAAGAGGGTTCAGTAGAATTTGTCTGTCACAATATATAAAATAGTGAAACTGTACGTCATAGAAATAATACCAAAATATTGCTATCAGTTTATCTCTCAACCACAAAAGACAGAAACAAACATACAGGTCACCACCACGAGTTGTTTGACCATTATGGAGTGTCTGTATCACAGATGATTTTGGACGTGTTCCATGTATTGTAGTTATTACTCGTTCTCCTTTCCTGATTTGTGACTTGTTACCGGCTTTGTACTCTGGGCAATACGACGTGGGAGCCACATGTAGATCAGGACCCGTTTCTTATTCAGGAGCAGCTAATGTCACTCCTGGTTTTAAAGGAGTTTTTTTTATCGTCCTAGCTTTAGTTTTCAGAGTTGTGTCTGTTCTTTCTTCCACTTTTGTGATTGTTTTTGATGCTTTGTTGATCATGGTCTTGTGTGGTCCTCTGTATGTATATTTTTATGAATATCCATTTCATTAATTAGTTTCTGACTGTCAAGATTGATTGATTGATTGATTGTTGGTTGCTTAACGTCCAGCGGCAAATATTTCATGCATATACAGGATGTGAACAAGTTCAACAATACATAAAAATTATCCAGAAGAGAGGGGAGGGATTGGGTACAAAAGGGCAACGACTTTTGACTGAGACTGGAAAGTATGGAGAGTTGGGTGGAGACGGAGAATTTAGCCTTTTGTAGTGGCTGCAAGGAGCCTACTCTTTTTCGACATCTACAAAAGGGTTCTTTACCATGCAAGGAACGTGGCACTCTCCAAACACGGTACCCACGATGGTCCGCGGTCAGGCTTTCCGTATTATAACCTGACAATTCCCCATCGAGAGGGCTTCTCCTATCCGCCATATTCTTTAATGAGAGACAGAGAGAGAGAGAGCGAGCTCACAAATCAAATCGACAAGGAAAAGAAACATAAATATTTCTTCATTGTTGAAGGTCTCGCAATGACTTCAAGATAAAGAACAAATCAAAGCGATCAAAGTCCCTATCCTTTATTCTGGTATTGCACTTTGTGATTTGAGTCATTATATTAAAATTACGGGATCTAAAAAGGTACCACTTCAGTATTAATTGTAGACTGTAAACCAGTCCAGTGTGTACCGTACGTTCAGTAGTACTTAACTGATTGAAATGCTGTGAAATCTTACCCTTCTGATATTATTATTATTATGTAAGTATGGTTTAGGGTTTTAAAAACAGCAGAATGTTTTGATACTCTGTCTTGGTGAAAATATAAAATTTGTCAAAACCAAGCCTCAAAAAGTGTATTAACTGCAGCCCAAACAGGAAAAAGTAGAGTTGTTTGGCAGGAGTTTTCAAAGCTGAAAAAGGAATTGGTCATGACCCTATTTTCTACACAGGGGTGAAACCGGAAGTGAATGTACAATATTCAGATACTGCATCCTGATGGAGATTCTTTTCATGGAAATGGAAAATTAGAAAAATGTTACTATTGTCGCTAATGCGTCAATTAATACTACCGTGCTCCCTTTTGATTTTACCAGCAAACGAAGAGGCAATAAATGTCGAAGCCAACTTCGCAGCACACCAGTATTTTTCCGAAAATGATGATACTTAGACTGCAAATATTGGAATATATTGCAAAATTGTTTTCCGTTGAAATTAATACACATGTAGGACAATTTTTATTACTATATATACAATATGATAATTGATAATGTGTATATTTGAAAATCAAGTACATTTATCAGTTCTTTGCTTTACTGATAATAACCAAAAAAAAAAAAACCTAGTTTTGCTTAATATGAGAAAAAAGTTTAAATTGAATATAAAGCATTTCGCTAATTTTGTGAATTTTAAATTCTATAAACAAAATAATAAATAATGAAATCGATGGACATGTTAATAAGAGACACTTACTTGTAAAAATAATTCCAAATCCAGGAATAAAGATATTTGCTTATAAATCACTGTTAAATATATACGGACAGATATTTTTGAAAAAGGTTTATAAAGTAATTCTAATTCTTTTTACAATATATTAATTCATCGTGCGACTTTATGCCACAAATTCACAATAGAGTTGAAACATTCTTTATTTGTTACAACTTTCCAAAATGATTTGACAGTTGTATTTTATCTCTCACTGCAAAAAGGTTGTGGAAGACAGAAACGATTGTATAACAATCACGAATCGATGAGTGCCACACCTGTATAAGCCATTATCATACATTTTTTGAAGTCATTCTCGTCGCTTACAGTTCAAAACGGACAATAAACGACTGTCACTGGTAAGGAAAGTCCTTGTATCATCCAAAAGTGCTTGATATTTACTGTATTTTCACAGTCCAGTGATCGACTTTGTTAAATATACCTCAAATTTTTGTGTTTACTTCCACTGCCCAGTAACCATACATCACAAACCAACCTTCATACATCACAGAGCATATCTGGTCCTTAACATTCATCAGGGAATGTCAGCTGGACACATTTTATATTTGAAAATAATTAGAGTAAAACAGTAGGTATTTCAACTGCAAGAGATAAACAATCAAGATACCGAAATTAATTTTGTGCATAATATGGGTGTTTCAACAAATAATGTCTCGTCAGTTTTGCTCGAAGCCAAATATTTGGAAAGTCAAAGAACACCAAAATGTTGAAGAGCAGAAAAAACCCAAAATGTCCAGAAAAAAAAAGCTAATTATGCTCAAATGGATGTCTTAATAGAAAATATTCTCAAGAAAGGGTACACAAGTGTTCGCAATGGGTCACCATTAGTTAAGATATCTCTGAATGGTGAATTACGAAAAGCCAGGTAATTATATTTTTAAATCTTTTGTTTGATAATAATGCCTTAAGAATTATTCCATTAAGAATTCTAAAAATAGCGACTGATTCAATATTCCACCGAAGTAGAAATTTTATGTTGGCTAAAACGTTTTTCTATAACGATTAAGGTATAACGATATATTATGTACAGATATAAGTAATTCCTAAAGTTCAATATAACTTAAAGAACTAAAATCAAGAACAAAGCGTCTGACGTCGGCTTGTGGGCACTATTTACGCTAGGTATATATTATCTGGCCTTCTTTATGTTAATATCGTTCAATATCATCTGTGAGCCAGAACATTAGCTTTGCAGAAAGAATGAGAGCAGCGACTTAGAATTTCGTCAAGTAGCTGATGTTGAGCAATATCAATATAACAAGAATACCACATTAAATTTTCATCGCATTTAAAAAAAAGTTAAAGTTCTTACTACAGGTGCGTCAACAGGGTAAGCATCTCCTGTTATGTTAGCATCAATCATCTTGCAATCCGATTAATCACGTGCAGTAGTAAGTCATATCCTTGGTTCAGCATAGGAAACGGGAAAAGTGATAACTGATTTATATTTGTAATTTACATGTTTTTAGGAGAAAAATATGTAATGCACAGAAACATACATAAATACAAGACTGTACACCTAAATAAAAAATAGATCGATCTTGTTACATATAGCAATAAAAAAGCTGTTCCTTTGCTTGGCTTTCGCCTTGTATATTATATGAGATTTTGTCTCGTATACATTTATATATCTCGTCATATTTCAAAGTTCAGGAAAACGTTAATTTCGTAATAGCACTACAAAAACAAGAAGTGATTGGCTACTCAATATGACCTGCAAGGAACGCTGATACTGCATAAATGATAATTAGACAATTGTTTTTCAATTCTGAAGTAAAACTTCTTTTGTTCAGTCTCTGTTGGTAACTATGAAACATTTCTCTTCATCTCCCGACATACATGTAATATCTTCCGATAGTTCTAGAATTACCTCTCTTACACTGAATTTGTGCAGATGTTGTCAACCTATGAAATATAACTATACTAGAACTGTCTAAAAGATTTTAAAGACGTACTGACCTTATCAATTCCCTATTAAAATGGGGAAAATCAAGTTTAATACTGATACGACAAAATTCTTTCCTTTTATGAAACGCCCAGAGTTTTTACGATATCAAATCATAAATTGCTCAAAGATGGGGAAGTTTGGGAAATAGTAATTGTAAAGCTTTTACTGACGGCATACCCTAATTCTGAAAAGGTTAAACCAGAAATAAATTAATTGAACCTTATATAGTGTCGATTATATAGAAGTCGCCCAAAAGAAAGCATTCAAACTCCCAGCATGACAGAAATGTGTCCCATTTTTCAAAAACCAAAACATGAATGCATATCTATTGCTACTTATTAATGTTCTTGTGAAGTTTCATTAAAATTATACAAGTAGTTGCTAAGAAAACTGATGTGGAAGCTAATTGGACAATGCCCATTTCCATGGCAACAGAAGGTATTTTCAAAAACCAAAACCTGAATGCACATTTAGGCATACTTATAAAAGTTCCTGTGAAGTTTTACTGAAGTTCTGTAAGTAGTTACTCAGGAAACTGATGTTAAAGCTTGAATAATCCCTGTTTCCATGACAACATCATTTACTTTTCAAAAACGAAAACCTAAATGCACATCAAGGCATTCTTATAAATGTTCCTGTGAAGTTTCACTGAAATTCTATTAGGTAGCACTGAGAAAACTAATGTTAAAGCTGTTTGGATAATGCCTGTTTCCATGGCAACGGCGTCCATTTTTCAAAAACCAAAACCGAATTGTACATCTAGGCATACTTATAAATGTTCCTGTGAAGTTTCATTGAAATTCTATTAGTATTTACTGAGAAAACTTATGTTAAAGCTGATTGGACAATGCCTGTTTCCATGGCAACGGCGGCCATTTTTTAAAACCAAAACCTGACTGCACATCTAGACATGATGATGAATGTTCCTGTGAAGTTTTACTGAAATTCTATTAGTAGTCACTGAGAAAACTGATGTTAAAGCTGACTGGACAATGCCTGTTTCTATGGTAACGGCAGCCATTTTTCAAAACCAAAAACAGAATGTACTTCTAGGCATACTTATAAATGTTCCTGTAAAGTTTCATTGAAATTCTTTTAGCAGTTACTGAGAAAACCGATGTTAAAGCTGATTGGGCAACGCCTGTTTCCATGGCAACGGTAGCCATTTTTAAAAAAAAGCAAAACCTTAATGCACATCTAAACATGCTAATGAATGTTCCTATGAAGTTTCATTGAAATTCGATGTGTAATTACTGAGAAAACCGATGTTAAAGCTGATTGGATAAGGCCCGTTTCCATGGCAACGGCAGCCATTTTTCAAAAACAAAAATCTGAATGCACATCTACGGATGCTGATGAATGTTCCTGTGAAGTTTCATTGAAACTGCAGTTGTGTTTTTGAGAAAACTGTCGGACAAGTTCAAGGGAGAAGGAAAAAAAATAATAAGAAACGGGGCAAAAACTATAAGTCTTTCCAAACTTCGTTCGGGAGACGTAGTAATGAATACATTTCTCACCCAAAACGAAATTTCAAGTTAATGATAATGTTAAAGGGAATTTAAAACAAAGATGAAAACTATCATAGCGAGATACAGAGGTCCCATATGCAGGGGTAACAAGAATATTGTACAAGGAAATGGGGTTAACTGGAAAACAAACTATCGCATTTGTCATAAACCCGCGAAAGCAATAGTCCTTGTCTGACAATTTCCAGGAAAAAAGTCTATATACGAAGTGCTCTGTTCCTATCTGTAATGCCTACCTCGAGTTTAAGATGGAAGTGATCACTGAAACACGGATTGCTGAGTGTCAAATATTGTATATCTACCAATAATAATTTCTTTTTCTTACTTTTATCAAGGCTCTGGATAAAGTTACAACTTATTTGAATACAGGTGGTATAAGTTGGCGGTAGGTGGCTCACAATTCCTGCTCAAAGAAGTGCATGATCTACAAAAAAAGCCCGATACTTTGAATTTCTGTGGAGTTATTATGTAACCGTATTTCAGTGACGTCATATTCTCGAAATACTGCGTCTCTGTCATAAGGGATACTAGGGTTCTCGTTCGTTCCCAAGCAAGAAACCTATAATCCCGTCAAGATATTACGCATACTGCATTGTATTGCCATAAAAATGCCAATCGTCTATTAAAATACTTGCCCATTGAATTCAACAATATATTGTTGATCAACCAACCAATTTGTCAATTTCAGTTTACTTATTTGCAGAATTGGTGTGGTACGAGGTTGCACAAAATAAATGTAGTCCTATTCCTTAAAATTCGTCAAAATCTTGCATCGAAACGTACCAAGCTCTATATTAATTTCTCATCTGAAGACAATGTACCTATGATTTGTTTCCATATCCATCTCACCCACAACCTCATTTAAATACTTTGCAATAAAGCTGCGGAAGAAAATTCTACATCAATTAAGTCACGAGCATAAGTTTTGAAAATAATGAAACTGAAGAATTTCCACAATTATACTAAGTCGCTGTAGGGTAAAAAACAAACAAATGATATGAAACAGTTAAGATGAAATATTCGCCGTCCACAAAATGGCTATATGGTTTCAGCACTCTTTAAAAGCTAGTCAGAACACACCACAGGCCCTGGTCCCCGTGTTAAATTTTCCATCTGCACGAGAACCAGTATTTTAGAGGAACATTCAAGCCACTTTTGTTTCCAATGCGTCCAATGGTTTAAGAGAAATGTGATAGGTTAACGACGACGGGTGCGATCCTTGTTTGGAGCACTCGAACTAAAAGCTGATTGTAAGAATATTTTCATGATTCATTCACCTAGGTAGACAATATATCAACAAATCTGGCGTTGCCTCTCAAAATAGTGCATACAGATACAAACAAATTCCAGTTTCACGATGCATAAAAGTTTTATTGAAAAAAATATCTGAAAATTGATGCAGAAATATTTTAGAAAAGAGAGTAACGCAAATTGAATGATTTTTAAGACGTATATATTTCTATATGAAACTTCCATGACATACATATACACGTACATTACGATTTACAGATGTAAGCCGATCTGTGATTGGATGAACAGCCGGGTATATCAGCATACTTACTTTCCCATATAGGGTATACAAGACCAAGATGACGGACATCTTCGTCTCAAATATTTCTGTGGCATTACCATGAAAATAAGCCTTCGGCTCAGGAAATATAACTAAATATCCAGGGTATATCACACAATATTCCCTGTCTAAAACCTGATTAACATATATCTTGAAGTATATAACTTTGCTTGTATCGTCAAATGAATCGGAAAGAAATTTCTTACTAGATTTTAAAAATGATTCACCGTATTGATAATTTTAATGAAGGCAATATTTAGAGAACATGACGCTCTGGCTTTCAAATTCAAAAGGTGTGGTTAGGGATTAATATGGCACTGATTGCGGTGGAATCGAAAAAGGGACGATTCAGGGTAAGTTTTTGTCTAATTACAGAAGAAACATTCAGTAATGGAAGAAAGCCCGTCTTACATTATGTATTATATCACGCTGATGTCATAATCGTATATGAACGTTTATTTGTCTATAAATTAATCACTTTATTCTACTTTTTTAGTTCGTATACCTTTTTAAAATTTTATGTATTTAATTATCATGACATATAACAATTTTAACGAAAATATAAAAATGGTACAACTTGATGCCATATATTTCTAAAACCCAAATAAATATGAACTAGTAGCTAAAATTTCCATTTCCAATTAGCAGATTCACGACTAGATCTCATTTCAACGCTTTGAAAATAAGACTTATTTTTTTCCACTTTGCCATGTACTAGCTTAATTTTTAACGTAGGTTGTATTATAATCTGTTACAGTTTACTTTCAGGCCGAATAAGGCCGTTATTGCACTTCTCCTTTGCTAATATGTTTCAATGGACACCAAATTGTGCCTTTAGTCATTTTAAACAGAAAAGAAAAGCAATGAAAGTCAACAAAGGATCTGGATGAGAATGGCATTTATTCAAGAAATAGTAAAATCTAGCATTTAATATTCAGGATGTTATAACTTTGACATGACAGGATAATCTACAGGCTTCGAAAGATCTTCAGTTTCAATAACATTCCCACTGAATAACTGCGCTACACACTCCAGTACCATAACGAGAGTTTAAACTAATAACATTATTACGTGCAACGAAAATGTCTTCATCATCATCTTGTCTGTTCTGGGAAAATAAACATTTATCACAGATTGACATATCGAAACCGAGATCATTTCTGATCTGCACAAAATTGTTGGCCACATAAATCGTGAGTTTGTTTACTCCGGGACCAATTGCGTTGGAAAGGTGTTCTCTTGCTGTTTGACACTGATCGGACTTGAATACGGTAATACCTGGATAAAGCGCATGGATTTCAGTCATGCACAATGTTATCGCAATCTCCATCTACAATGATAGAAATTAAAACAGTTTAATCACAGACTGACATGCACATGTATTCATAGGCGGGCCAGCGCAAAGAATATATGATGGACAAAATACGGATAACAATTTAAAAGTGTCAAAAAATTACATACAATACATTGATCAGTCATACCTGAATTGTGTCTGCCTAGTCTTACAAATTTACAGATATATTTTCATTTCTGACAAGAAAAAAAAAAATATAAAAAAATAAATCGCAAAGATCTGGCTCTCCGAACAAGTCCCTGATTTCACTGGAAAAAACTGTAGTTATTTGTGTTTACATGTGAGACGAAATAATCCATTGCAGGACTCCATTCATCACTAACTGGATTAGTCATAAATATTTAGAACGTTTATTGATAGTATACAGTGTTTTAGAAGTTTTGTTTATTATCCAGTGTACGGTAATGCGTAAAAAACAATGCTAGTAAAAATACTTTTATTTACAGCTAGAAACCTGTTTACTACATTGGCAACCTCTATCGGATTGTTACTGCGCAAAAATACGGCCTAAATTTACCCGAGTGTCGGAGCAGAATTATGTTGTTTATCAACATTGTACTGTGATTGATTGTTTTGACAGAAGGGGAGGAACTACTGTTCACAATTTTGGATACAATATTTCACTTATCTGGTTTTAGGCGTTCTTAATCTGTTAATACTAGGCGTATTAGAATGTTCTCACTCTTGAGGACAAAAATGATCTTGACGAATCATGTATTTATTATCAAGGAAATCATGTAATGGTGACAGTACTTTCGAAAAAGAACATTATTATTTGTCTAGTTAAAAAAAGGGAAACTATACATTGTATGGAAAGATTTTTTTTGAAGAAGCGCCTTGATATATTATTGATTCAACTCCGTGCAGTCTCATAACAAGTAACTACTTACACTCTTGTGTTATGCATTTAAGAATAAACATCTTTTAAAAGCTGATTATTATAACGGTCTTCGTTTTAAATGTACCCTACTGTTTTATACAGTAATAAAGAAACATTCCTTAAACAGACTTTTATCATTCTTGGCAATCTTTATGAAGGAAAGATGATATCGTTGCTTGATTTAAAACAAAGCCTTTTGAAATATCTTCAGGCAAAACTACGAGGTTCCTTTTGATCAAAAAAGGTGTGCAGATCATACTTCCCATTCTAAATTGCATTTGTCAATTGCTGAAAGTCAATAATGTAGTAAGCATTTGATGTAAAAATACTGCTTAATTATGCTCATTTAAAACAAAAAAAGTTTTTCTAAAGATAATTTCACTCGTTCTAGAATCTGTCGTCGAACACCGCACATATTCAGAGAAGAAGTAACGAAAATGAATACAAAGAAATGATTAATAAATCATTGATAATATAGTATAATTTGGGTACGTTAGTGTAACAGGTACGATACGGTCCGATAGGTGACGACTGGACCGGAGATGTGTAT
>JAOXYI010129871.1:0-11794 GCA_028566495.1 Lithophaga antillarum | reverse complement strand
TAGTAGTACAATATATAGATCATATTGTCCTTCGGAGCTAAAATTCACTTTATTGCACTGTATGGTCAATTTATAAAATTTTTTTTTTTTTTTTTTTTTTTGTGGGCCCAGGTGGTTTGTTAGTACTGACTTTTGTTATTGTTTGTATCCGGGTCCTGTTTGTCGACCATTAGATAGTGAATATGTTCTTTAAAAATATAATTGTGGTTTTTTTTAGTAAACTGTTGATTACCTGATCATGTACCAGATTTATGACCCTCGTGTTGTCAATCGGTTCGAACTCCATGATCACGAAGCCGTATGTCATATTTAATAATAAGTGATATTCCTCTGTCATGATGAAAATGATAATGTACCCGTAGTTGGTTAAAACGACTTGTCAATTTTAGATTTTAACAAAATATTAAGAGAAAATATTGATTCTATCAAATATATCTTTTATTTTTTGATGGCCGAAATAAAATTTAATGACTTCCACAACTTTAGGAAGTCATGTGGATCACCATTAACTTCAAACGCTTGAGTTAGTTTCGTATTCACGATTCTTTTTCAAGTTTAACCCTTTTACTGCGTTGTTATAATTATATCCATATGTGAAATATTTCTTTTCTGTATTTTTGTTAAATCTAATGCAAAAAATTGATGTGTTAACCTGTTATTTGAAATTGCCGGAATTACCGCCGCTTTTGTTTGGAAGTTTTGTACTGACCACGCCAGGTACGATTTTAATAACTGGTCAAAGAATCCCCCACAGTGACCGATTACAAACAAAGTGTTGTGTCGTCAATAGGGACACGCCTAGTAGTTCCCTCTTTATTTTTAATAGGAACTTCTACCCACGGAAAATGCAACTTGATTGCAACGTTTCATAAAATAACAAACGATTTGATTTATTTGTATTTGTTGAAAATTTTACTGCCATTAGTTTTATGTTCATCTCATAATTACCGGTTTTTATACTCTGAGACAAGTATGGGAAATCTAAAGCTTCGCTAAGAACATCCTCATCAATTCAGTATTACCTGGAAATAAAAGAATGAGCCACGAATATGTCATCTGCACACAAGTGCAGAGGAACATCTCAGTGTGCAGGCTATACTATAATATCTAAAGTCCATCAATAGATCTTTGTACTTCCATAATCAACCAACATCTTTTCTTTCCAGATAGCAAAGTATTACTTCCTTTACGATTCTGTCTTCATAATTTGGTATTTGTTATGAGTCATGATTAAGTCTGAGCTTACTTTTTGTCTTTGGAGATTTGGGGAGTGACTATATACAAAAAGTTAGTGATTGTGTAAACACTACTGCCAGTGGAATATGTCCGAAATATCCACTATGGCTTACGATTTACTACTAATTTTTACTTTTTTTTTGGTTTTGTTTCGCTGTAAGACGTTTTGTTTACAGTGCATCGCACAGTAATACATGTATGCCACTTAATTTAGACTCAGATTTGGCATACAAGTAAGGGTTAACATTCTCCTAGCTGTGAAATTTGCAGAAACTTTCACATATCGCTAATGCAAGATTTCATAGTTTTTCCCAAAATATATCTGTACGTGAAATTTAATTTAAAAGTTAACAAAGTTATTATTTAAATTTCCAAAATCAGATTAGTTCTGTTGACAGCAATATTTGATCTAAAGTTTAATTAAACGCTTCATCTCTTTCAAACTCTGCACGCACAAGTAACGATCAAATTTCACAAAATGTGTAGGTTCCACTTGGGTGACACCAAAACGACACGCGACCATCCGCGCGCTGGTACGTGCCTAGTTATTAAGCTGTGATGTGCTCAAGCATTCGTCGATGTTTGTTATTGTAGGATTAAAGAAACCTTCAAATTCAGATATCTTTGAAGGCTTGTTATTATATGTATTGTTCCCATAATGAAACAGAAATGTCTGAGACGATTCCATTCAAACTCATGGTGTAATTTCCCCTCTTGTCAAAATAATTAATGAGGCTATTTTTTTCATATGCCATTATCTTGTGTGACATACAAAAGAATAGTGAAGTTCACACAAATTATAAAATTTTCTCCAGATAAAAGTGTATTTTCGTTAAATTAAACTTGTATACATACATTCCCGTCCTAAAATACGAAACTGCGCCACTATTGGCATTGCTTGTTAATTGCAGCTCAAAATTTTTTTTAAAGTATCATTCAGTTTATTAAAATTTGTAAAACTAAATGAAGGGATTTTTTACCAGTAAATTTTTGCAGTTCATGACACATGATCAATAATATTTAATGCGCCTATAACAACTCTGTGTGTTTGATGTGTTACAAGTATTTTTGTTTAACACAACGTTTTGCTCACGGGAAAGGTAGTGCAACGCAAAATTATTTCAGATCATACATTTGTACAGATAGTTCAAATGTGTTGTTTAAATGAGTAAAAAGTTTTGGCGACAATTGGACAATCTCTTTTGCAGGCAAACTTTAATAAAGAATTCTGAAGAATTATTTTTTTGTCAATTATTCCATTTCAATGGTTCATAGTGAAATAGTTCATCGAAAAACTACAAATGCACTTGTAGCCATATATGCTGTAAACAAAGCTAAATAAAAAAGATATTCAAGAATAATTGCGCCACAGAAATCCTTTTTTTTTTTTTTTTTAACTTTTCCCAAACTGTGCTCCCCATAAAAATCCTGTTTTGGAAATATTTAACTTGTGAGGCAGATCAAAATACAAATGTATGTGAGGTATATACGTATCCGGATTCTGATGTACAAGGTCGGGCGCCATTAAATCTTCTTCCGTCGTTTAAACATTAGCTTGGTGTTTTGTTGAACGGGAAAAACATATATTTCAATAATTTCTCCTTATTGCTATGTCATTTTTTCTATACAAAATAGAAAAAATGGTCATAAATATATGACAAAATGGTCGTCTTCTTGACCGTAATTATATACGTCTTAAAAGGTGCATTGAATCCTCTGTAGATAATTCGACTAGATAATCAACTTAAATGATATTCTTTGTTAACGATTAAATACTTATTGTATTATTCGAGCACACCCGTATTTATATAACAAAACGGTACTCTCGAATAACGAGGTATTTTGATGATTTAGTGACATCGGAAATAATGCTTTTAGCATCATTATCGTTAAAATGATGACACCACAAAATAAGAGCACGTCAACTCATTGTTCCGCGCACAAAAATAGATATGATTTGTCGTCATAATTGGCCTAAAAGACGATTTAATTTTATAAAGAGTAATTAGGAAAAGTGTGGTCCGTTTTTGTTATATAGAGCATAATAATTCTGATATTTATTGACATACGCAATTGATATTTAATTTCATAAGGGTGGCACATCTAAAAATTAAAAAGGAACTTTTGTATAGGCAGTCCTTGGTAGATTTCAATTACCTAAATGTTGTATATTTGATATAGTAAAGGTTAAGCATCTTTGTGTCAATAAAAAGGACTTTCTCTAATGAACTGAAATTGTTATCGGCACCTACAAGAAATTTGCACCAGGATTCTTTTGTAATTTGAATTTTCAGACAAAAAAGTTTCTCTAACAGAAAGCTATATGAGAAGTTAATATCTCTATCAATGGAAACGAAACGAATGAATATACGGAATAGTGCAAATTATAATAACAATTTAAAAAGCAAGAGGCTTCAATATACAGAATGCTAAAATGTCAAAATGAGTTCTTTTTGGAGAAGAAAAAATTCACTAGAGCAAAAACAACAAATAAATATAATAAATGTTAATTTATATTGTTATCGAAATATATCTTATACGGTATTAGAGAGAAATTATCGCTAAAAATAATTGTTTGCTCGTAACGGTGTATGATCAAAATTTTGAGAGTTTTGTAAAAAGTCACATTAAATCTGCTTTTAAGTTTATTTACTTTAAATTGTTACCTTTGAAAATTTTCGGTGAAAGTGTTATATGAGTCGGCACTGTTTGTGTGTCAACTTATCCGGGCGACAAAGTGAAAAGGATACAAATTGGATACCTTTGAAATCTATGTATCAATGTATATTTTCTAGTCTGCTGCGAACAAGGTGATAATCTCACTCAAATCTTTGCTGTCGCCTGCTAAACTTTTAAGAAAAATAAATAAATATTGAAAGTTTGCCCTAGACAAATCAATTTGTTTACTCTTTGGCAATGACCTAGGCTTAGTGTGTTATGAGTTTCATGATCGCATGTTTGTTTATATTTATTTAAGCACACCTGTAGTACTTTTAATGTCCCGAAGAGGGAGAAAAGACGAACATCCTCCCGAATAATTAGTGCTTTTGATGAATTAGAATTTTAAATGGGCGGGAAAGTAAATTTGAAAAGACCCATTGACGGGACACGAATGGACAAACAAACCCTCAAACATTTCACCACAGGAAGTAAAAGAAACGTGCCTAACCAAAGACAATTCTTTTAATGGTTTTATATGTTCATAATCGATTGTTTGCACACCTTGAGTAGTTACGTATAATTCTAGTCCAAGATGCAAACAGACAAAAGTACTTTAAGATTCAAACTTTATAACAATTTCAGTGTTCGTGAACACATTAAACTTTTTGAATTAAGACGAACTGAAACAACTTTTCAAAAGTTTAACGATGGCAAATTATGCGGCAACTAATAGTGCAAAAAGTTAAAGGAAAAAATATGTAAATTTGACAGATTTTTAATTCTCGACTAAATGTGAAAATATTTTGATTTTATATTAACATAACGGATGAAAATCAAGTCGATATAATCGATTTTTCCCCAAAATACTAAGGAAATGTTGACTCTATACAAATTGTCGTCTGCCACTTCAGTAGGCGGCGACCTTTTACCTGATGTACAAGCGAATAGTACACACCCTCCAGTTTCTGCTTGCCAATCAAATTTAAGTTTTCGTCGCGGTCCACTTCTCCGATGGAAAATGAAAAAGCAAAATAATGGACAGGCACGCGACCGCCACACGACATAAATTTACTTTTGAAAAAAGATAACGGGATTGAAATTTGTGGAAGATGGACGCCAACAGAATTCTGCAACAGTATGTGCTAATCAAGCCAAATACTTTTTCAATTAACAGCCATTTTGATAATACTCCTCTACAATCATTGGAAAATGTGCAAATCATAAATAAATCCGATATGACGAATGGAAAATTGTCTAATAATTACCAGTTTTGTCACCAACAGCAACCAGTTGTTGGAAAATTAGAGGGAAAGAAGCCACGACCTTTAGTAATGTCGAAAAGAAATGCGAGAGAACGAAGACGAGTTAAAATGATAAATTTAGGATATGAAACTTTGAGATTGCATGTGCCAGGTGGTGCCGAAAACAAGAAACTTAGTAAAGTCGATACATTGAGGAGAGCGGTGGATTACATCAAATACCTTCAGACAGTTTTAGATATGGATTCTTCGTGTTCGTCACCGGCAGAAGTCAAAATTGAAAACAGCAGCGAGGATGAAATGTCGAGTAAAAGTTCCGAAATCGTTTCATCGATGCAAAATTCAAATACTCAGTTCAGTACTATACCCCAACAAACTCTAGTGAACGAACACACAACAAATACGCGCAATGACGTTGACATGCGACCATCTGCCGAGGTCATGTCGGACGAAATACAACCAGAGAATGAAATGTTTATAGACATTGCAACATGGTTATTAAAGACACCCAGCAGTTTTAAATCAAACATTCGATTAAAAGGTAAGATATGATATTTCTTTAAATCTTTTAAATTAGGAAATAATGCAACGCAATAAATTACTACCTCGAAACATTGAAAAAGTAAATATTTGAACATAATGATTATATTGCAATTTTAATGGTTTTTCGTGCACTTTAGTGATTAGAACTGTCAACCCCACGAGTTTTTGTGTGTAATAAAAAAAAATATGACATGTCAAATTTCTACGATTCTGGCGTAAATAGACCAAATTTCAGTCAAGTATTTTAAAAATGGGTATGTTCTATTATATTGTGTTCAAGGTGAAATCACGACTGCATCCACAGTACTTGTATACTTTGCTGCATTCATAATAAGGACACCTCTCTTTCTATGGTAAAGCTCGCAGATTCGATGTTGCTTATACATAAACATGTAATTGCCACCCAGGATCATCTACAAGTTAATGCTCCGATTTCATACTTTTACAACAAAAATGTTCAAAGCGCACTGTTATGCACAACACAGACAAGATAAAAAGAAAAATTGCTAGAAACTTAGAAGGTATTAAACTCTTAACGATAAAAACGTAACGATTGAGATTAAAATTCATTTGTTTCGTGGTCCAAACAGATTTTCCACAGTCTCAGGTTTTCACACGATATCGTGAATGTTGGTCAGCTTATTGTGTGATACGTACAAATGATACACTGGTATTTGAAACCTTAACGGAGCTTGCGACAGAATGTACATGCGCATTATTTTTCTCTGAACAAAAGGAAAAAAAAAACATGTACAGGGACAATTAAGAACAAACAACTGTAAAATGAAAAATAAATTATCTGCATTTTGCCAGCAAAAAAAAGAAAATAAAAGGAGAAGAAAAATGAAGACAAAATGAAAGTTTTTCAGTTGGTTAAACATTCTGATTTTTGTGTCATACAAATTTTTTTGACCGAAATAAGTGCGTGTATTTCCATTGCAAAGACAATGCTGAAAAAGTGTTAAAAATGTAGCTGAAGTTGTGGCGGCAAACTTTTTTGAAATCCATATGAACCAGTCGTTCAGATCATGGAAGTGCTGTAGTCAATCAAAATTTACATGTTCAGACTATCAATTTTGGCGATTTTTTTGTACATTTCTTGATTTAGTTAAATAGTTTATAATATTTTATATCCGTAAACTACCATTTTCTAAATGATTACATTGCGTTCAAAGTTGTTAATGATGTCGTACAAAATTACGCGGTTTTGTAAAAGAAAATACAAAAGTTTTCTGAAAGTAGATATACGTACAACCATAGATGTATTAATACATCTATGGTACAACGTTGTATAGATACACTGGCAATATGGATTTGTATGTCCTTTACATGTTAAGCTGTAATCAGCCGTAGATCTGGATTAATTTCATGATGCACAAAACCAGATCAAAATCAATAACAATAGTTGGTTTATTAAAATAAGTGCTATTATGGGAATAATGTAAGTAGGAATGAAATCGATTTCTACCTGGAAAAATTGTAATTAGCGGCTCATCAGGTGATTAATGGCAAAAAGGGTATTTAATACAAAATTACAGGAAGCTAATAATGAGACTTTGGAATAGATAATTTCAAGGTGATTCTACTTTGACATGTATATGATCGATTTTACAAACGATATTGTTATAGATGAAGAGAAGAAGTGGTGTTTTCGGTTAATTAGTCAATTATAATTACAACTTGGACAAATGTTAATGGACGCGACAACATCTCTGCAAAAACATTGAAAAAATGTTATGTGAAATGGATCTATAACGAAACTCGGTTATGCTCTTATAAAACAAAATTATTTCAATTATTTTGTTATAAGTTTACCTCAGTTTCATAATGAACAAGTATACAGAGTAACATTCACGTACTTATTTCAAATGCATGTAATAGCATCAGTAACATACATGTACTAGTATATACTACATGTACTAAATAAATGCCGAATTCACTGTAAGCAATTCTGCATCTGATTTGTGCTTCTCTTATAGATTGTTAAAGGGTAACTTTATTCTCCAGTATAGTTACATACACACGTGTGCAATTTCAATAAAACATTACACGCTAAATATTTCCGGTATGGGGAAATCTCAACACTTTGTTCTCGAGAAGTTCCCATACCCCGAGACAAAAGAGTCAATCGTTTCATTTCCTGCAATTTCAGTTCAAATCATTCATCTATTTACATGCATTTTATGACTATAGAGAAAATAATAAAAGCCCCAGGGGTCATATCTTCCAAACAAGAGATTTACGGATGAAACTTGAAATTTGATGTTTTGATATTTCGCGACGTGACAATAGTCGAACTATGCGCTCCTCATTATTGTTTCTATTCAAACAAAAATCGAAGATGAAGTTCACTTGATATGCATAAAATCGCCCCAATCCACCTCGACCTATTATTAGGCCTCGTGTACCCGCAGGTCAATTCTCGGTCACCCGTAAAGCAATTTGAAGTGTCCATTCTTGGTGACAATAAGTCATAGCCTTAATGACCAATAATCTTGAGTGGTTTCTTGCTGATTTTTCTAATGACTTGAAGTTTGTTTGCGAAGTTTTGTGCATTCTGTCAAAATTGGTGTTTTATTTAAGTATCCGTCATTTATACTTTTTATGCTTTTTTGTCTTGCAGATATGGGGCCAAATGAGCAACAATTGTTCTCCAACCTGATGTGAAAGAAAGATGCATCGAAGAATTCTAGTGCTTTGTGTTTGAGAAAACTGATACATTTTTGAGACATGTTGATGGACAATTGAAATTCATATCTTTGTTTATTTTTTATTGTTAAAGTCAACAACGAAATTGATCTCTATTGTTGAACTTGCCATCTTAACATTTTACATTTTTTATATCGCTCAGGGAGATTTTTTCATAGCAATGTTGATTGGCAAAATTTCGAAAATCGGACTTTTATACTGATGTGTTAGCAAAAGTTGTTATTTTCGTTTTTGAAATGAAAGTTATTAAGCTCAAAATCTTTTTATATTCTTAAAGTTAAATATTTTACTTATCAAGTAGACGGAATCATTGGTATCTATATGTTCAATTCTTGAGATCTTAGATTTTAACATTCGTATGACTGAATTGCGCAATCATACAGGTGTTAATGGTTCACAGATACATGCTAAAATTAACAAAATTTTATACCGCACCCGGAAATCTAGGGTACAAAATGCTTACGAAATGTTAGTTATAACATTATTTAGAAATATAAGCTGCAACACTGAATTAGAAATGAATTTTGGGCATCAATATCATCATTTAGTAATACTGAGTACAACCTTTCACAGATAGAGTGCATAATTATCGCACATGTAGTGTTTGCTACTTTTGTTGACATGTGTTTTTAAAATGCATGTGTATAATATTCATAAAAATGCACTCGACTTACGCATTCATTTATTTTACGGTGCTGAACCTAGCAAAATCTGAGGAAGTCAGAATAAATTTACTCAGATGACATTTTGCAAACCTGCGAAACAGTGATATCCAATGTGGTGCACGAAACTACAAAGTTGCCCATCATTTATTGAATTTCGAATCTACTGATCGCCATTATTTTTGTTATTGTTTATATATTGTGCTACTTTTTATATATGTTTTATATTGTTAGTGTTGGAAAGAAAACATTCTTCTAGGGATGAATACGAAAGTAAAGTATGGAATATTCGGATGATGTACAATGTTTAAAAAACTATATTCAAGAGTTTGTATTTAAGATGGTTGTGGTATTCTTATATGTACGTGTTTCTGAGAAAGATAACAATGTTCATTTCATTCGTTTTGTCATCATCATCATCGCATCACAAAATGATTTTAGACACTTCTATTTTTCTGAAACTTAAGTGCAATACACAGCAGCATAATTTGATCTCTTATGAAATGTACACATGTATTTCTATTGTTTTACATATAGATATTTTGTATAAATGTTAAAAAGAAGTTATTTATAAACCTATATAAACTTGTATTATAATAATCATGAACATGATTCGCTCAACAAACGGGTAAACAACGACTTTTTTTAATCAGTTATTGCGTATGTATAACTCTGACGTATGTTTTCGTACTTTGTTTGAGAAATGATATATAGGTGCTAAAAGTACGAAGGCGGAGAAATTAATATCTGTAAAATAGTAAAGGTTCCGTTCCCAAGTCAAGGGTTTCTGAGTACACTTCGTTCCCCACAAACGAAGTGGACGCAGAAACCCTTGACTTGGGAAGATGGTGTAACGTTAACTTTGTTCAAAGTAGTGATTAGTAGTGAATACTAAAGTAGAAACCGTAAAATTTCCCATGAGTACAATGTATATTTCTCAATTTACAAAAATAGCTACAGTGCCAAAGAATATTTTTCGGCAGCTATTTTTTTGCTTTATATCTAAGCTAAAAATCATGATTTTCAGATTTAAGATAAAAATGTCCTCATTACCACTCTATGTTATTTCTTATGACGAAAGGAATTCGACTGTCCAGAAACATATTTTCTTCTTTTAAAGGCAAGCTTTTAAATTCATTCCAAGAATACTTTGATATTTCTATTAGTTACATTGTAAATACCTCTTTCGTCCTTAATAAAATTGCACAGGATAATCGATTGATACATGTATATAAAGAATGGTTTTTAAAAGATTTCGTGGCTCAAAATCCGGTCTTGCAGAAAAGCTGTTCAAAATTAACATTACAACCTATGGGGAAATTTTTTGTTTCAAGCAAACTGAAACTTTCAGCCTGAAATTCAGAACAGGCAAAAATAAGATTTTCAAGGATATATATTATCTGGTCGAAGTAAAGAGATATTTTTGTTTTACTTGCGCGAAATTTTTGCGTTCATACTATAAATTTTGTGTTCCTACTATTATTTCATTTTCTGATCCTGTTGGTAAATAAGAGGACTGAGTTGGAATGGGTTAGGCTACAGACAGACGATGCCAAGGCATACGGCTTCTTTAGAACAAGCTTTCTGAAAGAGCCCTGCTCTCATTTCGTATTTAAGTTATACATGTATGGAAAGGAATAACATCTGTTATTTACGGCTTTTCACTTATCTGAAACCGTAGCTGTGTGGTTTGAAGCGCCAGTTTTAATCCCCGTGAATGATTGCCATACAGAACGAGTTCGACTCACGTCAGTATCATATTTTCTTTCTTTATTTTTTTTAACAATAAACAGTGTTTTTTTTTCGCTAAATTTCGAGAACTGCGAACTTATAAAGAGAAAAACAACGAATATTTTTAACGTTAATGTTATTTAAAGCTTGTTCTAAGAAGCTTTCTGCCTTTGCATCGTCTGTTTTTCATTAGAGAAATCAAAATTGATTGAATTTAAATTGTGTATGTGGTAGAGTTACATTTCTTTAGTAAAAAAAGTTGTTATTTTTTTTTGCTTTTGATACAATACATGCAGATGCTTTCTGTCATCTGATCTGAAAAGAAACCTTCTCTTCATTCACTATAATTAAAACAGTTTCCCAAATTTATTTCTACCATTTGTTCGTTTCTGCAAGTGATGAAAAGCGCAATTTCCATTCGAAAAACACTTCCTTATATGTACAAGCAAAACGCTATATATTGTTATACGTTAACTGTTCATCTGCATTACAAATAACATTTAAAATATTCGTTGCTTTTTTCTTTATAAGTTCAATGTTCTCGAAATTTAGCGAAAAAAAGCTGTTTATTGCAAAAAAAAAAAAAAAAAAAAAAAATTATACTGATGGGAGTCGAACTCGTTCTAAATTGCAGTCATTATACCTGGACTAAAACTGGCGCATCAAACCACACAGCCACGGGGACGAACTTATTAAAATGATTAAATAACAGATTTTATTCCTTTCCATATAAGCTAAATACGAGTTAGGAGCGGACTCCTTCTGAAAACTTGTTCCAAAATTCCTTCTGCCTTGGAATTGTCTGTTTTTGACTTAGGAATTTCAAAACTGACTGATTTTATTGGTATCTGGCAGAGATGAGAAATTAGTTGTGAATAAAACTACTTCCGTTTTTTATTGTCCAATTAATACACGGTTACAAAAAATCCATCGAGGTATCCCACAAAGCAAATTATTGAACAAATATTATTATTTATTACCAACATAAATATT